>BQKN01043662.1:0-12923 GCA_022839385.1 Asparagus kiusianus
AACTCAACTATAAAACTCATTGAAAGTGCTCCGGTTAGCAAGAAGGCAATGATTCCACTTGGTTAATGCGCTGATCTTGATCTTATCAGCTCCTTGTTAGTCGACAGCAAGTCATTGTTACAGTCTTCATAAGCTTAAACTAATAAGGAAAATGCCTCACGGACCCCAAAAAAATGGGACCCTGAGGGGACAGGTGAGTGTTTGTGGAAAATTTGATGTAAAAAGACAATGAAAGAAAATTTAACTTGTATTCTCTCAAAATCGATTACAATTTGGATTCCGATTACAAAAGAGAAGAGAACAAATTTGATTCTCTCCTTTGTTTAAAATCTGGGTTCTTCTCGGTAGCGATGGAATGCCTCCTTCGATTGTTCGCGTCGAATTTGCTCTCCGTTGACAATCTGACCGTCTCTTATCTCGTGGGAACGATGAACTTCTGTGGGAAGTTTTTATACGTAACTCTTTAATGAGTTTAAGAACTCTGAACGAGTTAGAACTCTGTAGGTAGAGTTGTTGGAACCGAAAATTCGGTTAATGATCAAGCTGTTATTCTGTTGTTGAAGAATCCTCTCAGATTTGATCTTCTGAGATTGATTCAAAAATCCTATCTTTAAGGATTTCACTGCTGCTGTTGAATCACCGAACCTGAGTGGTTGAGATCTTGAATCGCCTTCAAACCCGTGCGGTTTAGATACTAAGAATCCAATCTGCTCAAATCCCCCCCAGTCAGCCTTTAACTCAGTTGAGTTTGTTGAGTTTATATAAGGAGATTAGGGGTGTAACTGCCCTCTAAATCCGCTCCTACGTGGGCGTGAATTCCTCAGATCGTGGGAAACAGTTCTGAAACCGTTCGACTTGTGTTTGAACAAGTCAAACGCCCAATCTGGCGTTCAGAACCCAACTTCGTGTCTTAGGATTGAGACGCGAGGTTGGGTGTTAGCTGAACATTGATAAACGCGTGGGTCGCTCACGTTTTGGCTTGTCGCCTACTTGGTGACGCGGGGGTCGGTGTGGGTTGAACTCCCACGAACGCGAGGGTCGCTCACGTTGATTTGTGACTTGGAAACGCGGGGGTCGCCTGCACTTCCATAATTGTAACGCGGGGATGACTTCCGCGTTTTAGAAGGAGCTAGTTGATTTGTAACTTCTTCTGTAAGGCGTTGCAAAGACCGTTGTTCTGTAATCCTTGCTTTAGCTGTTGTGGAGTGTGAAAGTCGTCAGATTGTAACTTTCACTGTAGATTGTAAAGACTGCTGAATAGAGTTTCCATCAGTTGTCGGAAGTGTCGTCGAATTGTAACCCTTCTCGATCTATGTGAAAAGTCCTCCATTTGCAGTTTCTTCGCTTATCGGCCTGAAAACTATTTGATTATAGCTTCCGTTGTAGGAGCTTAGATGGGAATCAACATCCATAGTGTCTTTTAGACGAATATTTGCCCACAGCTCTCTACCGAGCAACTCACCAACTAAGTCCAACCTTTTATTTCTGAAATCATCCCACTGCTCATCAGCATCTCTAATAGTTGCTAATATAATATTGGTCATGTTGTTGTCGCAACCATCAAGATCAATCATCTCAGAAATGAGGTCGTGTTTGCGGTGATTTGAAAGTCATTTGATGGTGACTTCCATTGTTGGGGCTTGTTTTAATCAGCTATCCATTGTGATTTTTAGACAGCCTACAGAACCCCCTCCAAAGTTTTCGAAAGTTCACGGTTGACTGGGATGAATTTTCGGAATACTTTGGACCCCAAAATCTTGTGAATTGATTGCTCACTTCGTCTGATCGAGCCAGATGATTTCAATGTTGTTGACTGTAATCTATCTGTGCTTCTCCAATAGACTCCCCTACGGAGTCGCCTATTTCTCCCCGGCTTTGGTCGCCTTGATGATCGCTGCTAGCTCTTCTTTTAAAAAACTGCAATTATAATGGTCCAATGCATAAACAGCTTATGCATTTGAGAATTGGAACGCGTGGGTGAGCCCAGCGTTTTGGAATTTCAACCGACCCGAACGCGAAGGTCGGTTTGGGCGGGATTCTGACCTCGAATCCTGTTTGTTATGATTTGACAGGCTGTCACAGCCGTCTATAAATAGACCGCTAAGGGTCAAATCAGAGTCATTCGGCTCTTCTTGAAATTCTAACAAAAGAATTTTCGTTTGATCTCTGGCGAGAACTGTTCATCTCCTCCGACGAGATCTCATGGCACCCAAGAAGCCCGCTCCTCGTTCTCCTCGATCTGATGCCGCTGCGGCTCGAGAATCGGCACCGTCAGCGCCGGCCGGCGGCGCTGCCGCTCAGGCGAACGTGCCGCCTCAGCTTCCTTTGATCGGTGGTAAGCATGGCCTTCGTGGTCGTTGAACTTGCTTCGCCAAGTTTTGATCTTTGGATCCAACGAGGAAACTCGTTTCAAATAACGCGGGGCTCGACTCCGTCGTTTGGTATTTTTAACGAGGGGTTCGACCTCCGCGTCTCAGCTTCTTGACGCGAGGGTCGACCTACGCGTCTGAACTTTCTGACGCGATGTTCGACCTTCGCGTCTGAACTTTACTGATGCAGGTGTCGACCTTCGCGTCTGAGCTTTGCTGACGCGGGTGTCGACCTTCGCGTCTAAGCTTTGCTAACGCGGGTGTTGACCTTCACGTCTGGGCTTTGCTTTTGACTTAACTGATTTTTTCTTTGTTTTGCAGTGCGTCATACCAGTGAACCACTTCTTTTTCGCCACCATTTTGGACATGTAGGTGGAGTGGACATGAACATGACATTCAATTCGCGCCAAGAACTCCCAGTCTTCAAAATTAAGGATAAGAGTCGCGCGGAATTAGTCACAAAAGCTTCTCCCGAAACTCTTAGGATATTGGTTACGGACGTTAAGTTTGAGCACACAAACCGTAAGCCAATAGTCAAGCCTGGATACCTCTTCGGGGACTTTGTTGACTTTGATGCCGACACCGCTTATGATGGGAACTATAAGTGGCTGCGGAAAGTTGGAGACCGCAACCTTTTCTTGCCCAACATGGAGAGAATGTTCCCCATATCTTATTTCCAGTGTGCATCCGTCCCGAGGCACATGGATTGGCCCTTGGTGAAGGATCAAGACGGATTTGCTCTTGGAACTTTGACTTTCCACGGGGTCCGCTCGGCAGGTTATGGCCGGCAGGTGACTGCTTTACGACCAGGTTTATTTGCTAAGGAGTATCCCCTTGGCGAAGTGGCTAGTCCCGCGAGGACTTTTGTTAAGAGGTTTGTGGAGAAGAGAGGGGAATTTCCCACGCAAGGATTTAGAACTCCTGGCTGTGTTCATTCTCCAGTGACAGGGTGGTGGACCCGGATGACCAAGTTTGTTTTGGACGAATTGGATACGCCCCTCTCCCAGGCTGGTTTGAAAGTCCCTGTGCGGGCCACCAAGTTTGGAATTGTCCAGAGCCACTTTCACTTCTTCTCTATACTGGAGAAGTATAACCCTGATACTTGCACTTTCTTCACTCCTGTGGGGGAGTTAGGCTTCGCTCTTCACGAGATGCATGAAGTCTCGGGTCTTCTTCTTGGAGATTTGCCGTATGAAGAATTTGTTCCGGGATCGGCGGAACTCCAACTTTTAAAGAAGGCCAGCCCCGAAATTTATGCCACTTTATGGGAAGTCATGTGTCACTTCCACATCTGTATGCAGCTGACGGGGGCCCGCGGAAGCGGCATTAAACAAGTGTCTTGGGCGGAATATTTATTCCAGAACTTGACCAGTAAGGGGGGCTTAGTGTCCCGATTATCGGCCAGCACTTTGGAAGAAGTCCAAGCCCGGATTGATGATGCTACCTCTCACTACACAAATGAGGCCAAGGAAGATGTTTTCCCGGCCCATACGAAATTCGAGAGTTTCCATTACCAAGCTCTGCTCCCTATCTCTGATATGGCGCTTTTGGCTGGGTATTTGATGCTGTGGCTCAAGCGGTGCGTCATCCCTACCAGGCCGATCGACGCTCTTGCTGTTGAGGTGATCTACCCCACTGTTCTTTTAGCCCACGGGAAGCCTGTGAGCCTCCTCAGTGCTATGGTGGGTTGTTTGCAATTTGGATTGCGGGAGCTGACCTCGGACTTCGTTGACACTACAGAGGTGGAGTCCGAGGGTCGCAAGGCTTTCAAGACTCCTAATCCTAGGGTACCAATGCTATATACCTATTTGATGGCTTGGTACGTGCTCCACTATCCTTCATTGATGAGTGCAGCCTCTGCCCCAGAAGATTCATTCATCCCATTCGTGCAAAGACTAGAGTCTGCGAAGTGGGAAGGGGGGTATATGGTTAGGATTCGCTAAATCTTGGCGCGAGATACCCACTTCCATATCTACCGTTGTTTCCCTGATTTCGAGGGCGGTATCTATGGCGCAGAATATCAGGACGTAGCCGGTCCTAACGGATTCACTCAGCTAAGTGGAGGTGTTTTCCATTGGCTTCTCTCCATCCGACCAGGCTACTTAGTCTTCCGGCAAGGCGTCAACTGTTTCGTCGAGCCCTACCAACCTTATAGGTTTGCTCACCAATTTGGTTATGATCAGTTATACGTCGGTAACCCTCGTCCTCAACTATCGGTTGTGGGCAACTTGTATGAAGGAGCTAGGGCCTGGTATTATTCTGTAGCAGGTTGTACCAAGGCCATCTTCAGGCTTCCCCACAAGACTGCCAACTCCTACACCTCCATAAGCTTCTGTAATTGGTATTACGCCACTTCTCAGACTCCCAACTACAACATAAATTCATCGTGCCTGAAAGACATTAGGCACATGTATTCTTTAAGGAGGGGGTCAAAGACATCCCGTTTGAGAGGGATTGATGAGTTCTTAGCCATTGAGAACCAGCCTGTTGGGCAGGAAGAGGAACAAACAGCTGAGCCTGCTCCAGGAGAAGAACAACGTGTGGCTGAGCCTCCCATTACGAGAGCGATGGGGAAAAGAAAACTTTCTGCAGAAGAAGCCGGCAAGTATGATAAGCAAACCCGTCGGAAACTGCTGGTTGATTCTCCTCCCAAAGGCCAACCAAAACCCAAGTTAATGGCTGAAGCCATCCGGGCTGCTGTAGATGAAGGGCAACAGGAGTCATCTGTAGCGGGCCTACCGCATAGAACCGGGCTTCGCTCTCAGGGGCCAACCCTTTCAGGCGGTGCTTCTTCTTATCATCCTCCTGAGGACGAAGAGGATGAGTTAATGGCTGCAGATGCAGAATCTGCTCCAGTGATGGACCTCCCTAAGTCTCCAACATTAGAACCAAGGGGTCTCGAAGAGAATCCAACTCCTTCTCCTTCAGCCTTAATACTGCCGGCTGAGGGTGTAGGCTGTCTAAAAATCACAACGGATAGCTGATTAAAACAAGCCCCGATAACAGAAGTCACAATCAAACGACTTCCACGATCACCGCAAACACGACCTCATTTCTGAGATGATTGATCTTGATGGCTGCGACAACAGCATGACTAATAGAGATGCTGATGAGCAGTGTAATGATTTTAGAAATAAAAGGTTGGACTTAGTTGGTGAATTGCTTGGTAGAGAGCTGTGGGCAAATATTCGTCTAAAAAACACTATGGATGTTGATTCCCGTCTAAGCTCCTACAACGAAAGCTACAATCAAATAGCTTTCGGGTCGATAAACGAAGAAACTGCAAATGGAGGACTTTTCACATAGATCGAGAAGGGTTACAATTCGACGACACTTCCAACAACTGATGAAAACTCTATTCAGTAGTCTTCACAATCTACAGTGAAAGTTACAATCTGACGACTTTCACACTCCACAACAGCTAAAGCGAGGATTACAGAACAACGGTCTTTGCAATGCCTTACAGAAGAAGTTATAAATCAACTAGCTCCTTCTAAAACGCGGAAGTCATCCCCGCGTCACAATTATGGAAGTGCAGGCGACCCCCGTGTTTTCAAGTCACAAATCAACGTGAGTGACCCTCGCGTTCGTAGGGGTTCAGCCCATACCGACCCCCGCGTTTTCAAGCAAGGAACAAATCAAAACGCGAGCGACCCTCGCGTTCATCAATGTTCAGCTAATACCCAACCTCGCGTCTCAATCCTAAGACACGAAGTTGGGTTCTGAACGCCAGATTGGGCGTTTGACTTGTTCAAACACAAGTCGAACGGTTTCAGAACTGTTTCCCACGATCTGAGGAAATCACGCCCACGTAGGAGCGGATTTAGAGGGCAGTTACACCTCTAATCTTCCTATATAAACTCAACAAACTCAACTGAGTTAAGGGCTGGCTGACGGGTTGGATTCTGGAGATTAGATTTCTCAGAATCTAAACAGGAGTTAGCAGCGGAGGCGAATTCTGGAGGATCTCAACCACTCAGGTTCGGTGATTCAACAACAGCAGCAACTAAATCTTTTAAGATAAGATTTTTGAATCAATCTCAGAAGATCAAATCTGAGAGGATTCTTCGACAACAGATAACAGCTTGATCATTAACCGAATTTTCGGTTCTAATAACTCTATCTACAGAGTTTAAACTCGTTCAGAGTTCTTAAACTCATCCGAGAGTTACATATAAAACTTCCTACAGAAGTTCATCGTTCCCACGAGATAAGAGACGGTCGGATCGTCAACGGAGAGCAAATTCGACGCAAGCAATCGAAGGAGGCATTCCATCGCTGCCAAGAAGAACCCAGTTTTAAACAAAGGAGAAAACCAAACTCGTTTTCTTCTCTTTTGTAATCAAGTTGTAATCGAGATTTAAAGGAATCAAAAATCAAATTTCTTTTATTCTCTTCTTTGTAATTTTTCCCACATACAAAAGATGGCGACTCTGCTGGGGAATAGCTTTTCCGATGAAGAAGTGGTAGCGCAGTCTGACGTCCACCTCATGGGAACGACTGTAGAAACTCTCATCGTAGAGTTTGATCAAGTGAAATACGAGGAGGCCTTGTCCTCTGGATCGCTTAGCCCTAAGGCTAGGCATGGTGTCCGCAAGATCTCTAAGGAGATCAATTCTGTTGTTGAAGTGCCGAAGAAAGCCCTCTCCTTCGGCCAGGAACTCAAACTGGCTCTGTTGGCGGAAGATCCCACATCCGCGTCAGCAAGGCATGCTTCGGGCCACAAACGGCCTCTGGAAGAAACGAGTTCCATATGCGTTAACGACGTTGCTGCTAAGGCTTTGAAACAAGCCAAGAAGAACGCCGCTCGCCGACGGAGAAGATCCATACGACGAGCACACTTACGTGAGAGCCGAATGTTGGCTCAACGCGAAGATCGTGTTCCTGAAACTCCAGCCAAACTTAGCGTTCCCAAAACAGAACGCTCGCTTCGTGGCAATGAGCCCAATTACGAGCCTCGGCTAATTCAGCTGAAACGCGACCCCGAGTGGCGCGTTGTCTCCTCAAAACGCAGCCCTCAGAAGGAAGCTGTCAAACGCGACCCTCAGGGAAGCGTTCAATCAAAACACGACCCTCGCGGGTCTGTTTCACCAATCAAACGCGACCCCCAGGGAAGCGTTCAATCAAAACACGACCCTCGCAGGTCTGTTTCACCAACTAAACGCGACCCCAGGGGCGTGTTCAAACAAAACAGGACCCTCGCGGGTCTGTTTCATCATTTAAACGTAGGCCTCGGCCTAACGTTTACAAATCCCAACGCGACCCTCGCGTTAATCTTCAAGAACGCCACTCTGGTGCTGTTCTTCGAGAACGCGATCTTCAAGAGGTCCGCCAGGTTCAGAAAGATCAGCGTGGTTTCAAAATCCACGTTCGACAAGAACCAGTCTTACCTAACCAAGGGCAGGGGGTCCCATCTCCACCTCCACACCCGGGGAAAGGTTCCTCCCAAGTTCCTGATCTGCGGGAATTATTGTCAAGAGGAAAACCAACAATACAAGCGGCTCACTCATGCCAATGTGAGAGGCTTATTTCGGCGGTCCTTTCGGAGTGCCATTGTTGTGCTTTTGCACCCCGGCAATCTGTATTTGACAGGCTGACAAACGTTGTCAGGCCTACCAAGCGACAACGCCGATATAAAAAGAAGACAGCCGAGGCTGAATACCCCGAGGTCACTATAAATGTGGTAAGTCGAGGGAAAGCTCCTAGTCCCAGTCCCAAAGAATCACAAAGGAGTCATTCCCCGACTGTTCGGGAAAGGTGCGAAGAATTTGAAGGGGTGTACCAACACACCCGGACTCGTACGGGAGCCATTCTCGCGGTTAACTACCAAAGGTTAGCTAAAGGAATCGCTTCTAACGAAGAACATTCGGCGATAGCCGAATCCCAATCTTCCAGCTCTGTTGTAGCTCGTGAGGTCTCTGTTTACATAACAGAGAATCATGAAAACTTGGTTAAGAGAGTCGATGAACATCACGTCATGCTCCAGGCGCAACAGGAGATACTTCTCCAAGTAAAGGACATGTTGGCCCAGCTTCTAGCTGAAAAAAGCCACAAACCTGAGTCTTCCCGGAGGACAATCCAAAGGGAAACAAAAAGTGACTGAACATTCAGATCGCGAAACTCACAACCTGGAATCCTCCTCCGAAAACGAGAGGGAGATGGAAAAAGAACTGCACCCTCAGTCCACCAAAGTGGATGAGTTGGAGGCTCGTCTCAATGCAATTGCCAACAGGAGCGAGCTCCGCGAAGAAGGAGTAGTGCGACCTTATCCTGCAGAATGGGATACAGCTCCCTACCCGCCAAAATTTAAGGCTCCAACCTTGCAACCGTTCGACGGCACGGGATCGCCGAATCAGCACATTTACTACTTCAAATCTCAGACAGGAGATGTAGTAGCAAATGACGCCATCTTGACCCGCTTATTCATCGGCACTCTTAAAGGAGTTGCTTTTGAATGGTTTATGAAATTGCCTGATGAATCTATCCAAAAATGGGTAGATCTGGAAAGGCTATTCTTGGCCAGGTTCTTTGAGGACGACACGGAGGTTTCGGTCCCAACTCTTCTCGCCACCAAGCAAAGGAAGGGAGAGTCCATCAAAGCCTACGTGGAAAGATTCCGCAGCATGGCAATGAGATGCCCCTCAGGTATGACCCAATCAACCCTGGTTGAAACTTGCAGGCACAACCTGCAGACTCAACTCCTTACTCAGATGGGAGTGGCGGAATGTCGCTCCTGGAGACAACTAGTTTCACAAGGAGAACAAGCTGAAGAGATAGTGGCAAGAGTCAAGGCTGAAGAAGTACCACAACCCAAGCCGCAGCAACAACGCAATCAGCAAAATACCCAGCGGTCTAAGGGAAAAGAGACTCTAGCAGCCGACTACACGCGAGTACCACCGCCTACCAAGCAAGGCAAGGCGCCAAATCAACAAAGAGCGCCCAAGCAGTATTTGTTCAAGGAAGAGCACGTGGACACCTTGTTCCAACTACTTCGAAAGAACAACAAACTGCAGCTTCCCAAAATCAGGAAACCGGATGAGGCAGGGAAAGTTGACGATCCCAACTATTGCCGCTATCACAGGTTCCTGGGACACCCTACCAGAAAATGTTATGTCTTCAAAGACATTTTACAAAATCTGGTGAATGCAAACGTGCTCACTTTGAAGCCCGAGCAGAAGACCGTGTCTACCAACTTGATAGCGGTCCAATTCGGCGACTTCCCACCAGTGACCACTGCAAATGGCGTCGTTCCCATTCGTAAGGGAGAGATGCGCCTGAAGAATGTTGACTTGCATAGCTAGCAGGACAGGGGGTTGGTACCCCTCACCACCCTAAAAGGGGAAATCATGTGGGTCCACCCTGATTTGCTTGAAGATCAACAGTGGACGAGCACCTCGTCCAAAAAGAAGGGAGGCAAGGCTAAATCTTCGAACATGATTAGCCCCTCCGTTACCGAAAATGATGACCACCTCAAACCTCTTACTGATTCAGAAGAGGAGAGGATTGTCCTGGCAGCATATCCAGGAGACAACCCTGGCACTCGGTCAGAAAAAACCTACTTGAGGGATTACGGCCAGAATGCTCAAGAGATGGAAGAACAGCCCCAAGACGCTGGGGGTTCTGTGCCGAAGAAGCCGGTCGACAAAGGCAAACAAAAAGAGCTCCGGTTCAATAAAAATCTTCACCAGGAACTCGGGGAGTCAAGTGCTCCCTTCTAATTCAATGTCATGGCACAGCTGGCTAACATACCGGTCAGGATTACCTTATATGAGCTCCTAAGGTTATCCAAAACTACCAAGAAAGCTCTGATTGAGGCATTGAAGAATACGGAGAGTTTCATTACGCAAGTCGCTCTAATTCCCGAAGCTTCTGAAGAACAAACTTGCCTACAATGTATGCAAGCGGCAAGAAGCCTACCCTGCATATCCTTCACTCAGGAAGATATGCAAGTCAAGCACCAACACGATAGACCCTTGTATTATACGGGGTATATCGGATCCTCCGAAATCAACCGTGTTCAGGTTGACCCGGGCTCAGCGCTCAGCATCATGCCTTACAGGGTCATGCAGGTGTTAGGAATCCCTATACATCGGTTGAACACAACTTAGATAACCATCTTCGGGTTTAACGCAAACAGCACTCGACCCCTGGGAAAGATCAAACTCAGGTGTCAAATCGGAGACCTTAAGTCGGAGGTGACTTGCTACGTCATAGATGCGGACACGTCCTACAATCTTTTGTTAGGACGACCCTGGATACATGTGAACCGCATTGTCCCGTCTACTCTGCATCAAGTTATGAAGTATGCCAACGACGAGGGGGAAGTTCGAACTCTGATTGCAGAGAAATACCCCTTCCGAGGAGTCGAGAATTTCCACACCGACTCCGTCTTCTATCTGGAGTCCCAGGAGAAAGAAGATGTAGACAGCGGTAACGAAGCTGACATCGAGCCAGATCCTGACGAAGACTGTCCTTGGGAATTAAACTTTGATGTAATGGGTCCAAGTGAGAGTGATAATAATGTACCGAGTGGGGACGAGTGGTGCATTAATGAAGATTTTATTTTGGCGTACTTGTCTGATGTTCCCTCTAAAAACAAACGAATAGAGAATGATTCTAATGCAGGTACCAACCCATGGCACGTACTGTGCGCACAGGCATCACTCACGTTGCCAATTGAATCATCTTTCGTTTCAGATGAAGAAATAGAAGATGCACAGAAAGCCTTCTTCAAAGTCCCATCCAAAAGGAAAGGACGGAAGCCGATCTGTTTCGGGAAGGTCAAACCCATACAACTTAAACGAGGAAGTTCGGAGGAAGATGATGGAGTTCCTCAATTCCATTATCACGAACCTAATTCCCTCCGATTGATAAAACAAATGGGGTATGACTTTGACGGAAAGCAGGGTCTAAACTTCGGGAAGGGAAGGCAGACACCAATCCGAATGTCCCTAACCCCTGAGGGGAAACCTCCAGATTACTACCAAAAGACTAGAAGGGACTTAGGATTTATCACACCTCCCGCTGTCTTAGAAAATGAAATAAGTAATTATCTGCGTCAGGACCACTCATCTGGGACGTCTGCATACGAGTCCGATGTCAGTATCGGACCTCTCTTTAGAAATCTGACTGTGAATATGGTTTCAACTAGTCACCCAGATGAAGATGCAGGGGGTGATGAAGGGTTAATGGAGTCAACCAATGACCCCTGGATCAAACGTCTTAACATCTTGTGGGATATGCGATTCGAACAACGCGAACCACCCACTGAAGATAAAGTGGTCCAGGTTAACATGGGAGACGAACAGGACCCTAAACCCATTTTCATAGCCGAAGATTTATCATCATCCGAGAAAGAAGACCTTATATCTCTCATCCGAGAATATATAGATGTCTTTGCTTGGAATTATAAAGACATGCCTGGTCTTGACCCAAAAGTGGCCACGCATCGTCTCAACATTGATCCGGATGCCAAACCCGTTAAACAACAACAACGCCGGTTTCGTCCCGAGATCATGGAAGTAATTGAGTCCGAAGTGAAGAAGCTCATAGACTCAGGCTTTGTGAGGGAAGAACAACACCCAGACTGGGTAGCTAACATTGTTCCAGTTCCCAAGAAAAACGGTAAGGTCCGTATATGCATTGATTTCCGTGACCTTAACGCAGCTTGTCCAAAAGACGAGTTTCCGCTTCCTATTACGGATGTTATGATCAACAACACCTGCGGATACGAAAGAATGTCTTTCATGGACGGATTCTCTGGGTACAATCAAATCAAGATGCACCCGGACGACGAGAAGCATACTGCATTCAGAATACCGCTGGGGGTGTATTGCTACACAGTGATGCCCTTCGGCCTGAAAAATGCAGGCGCAACTTATCAACGTGCAATGAACACTATCTTCCACGAACATCTGCGTAAGAAGATAGAATGCTACGTTGACGACATAGCGGTGAAAAGCCAATGTAAGGATGATCATCTTACAGATCTGAAGACAATGTTCGAAATCATGCGGACACATCAGCTGAAGATGAACCCAACAAAATCATTTCTCGGGGTATCGAGTGGAAAATTCCTGGGATTTATTGTCACATCCAAAGGAATTTCTCTTGATCCAGAGAAGGTGCGCGCTATCCAAGACATGCCGCCGCCGAAAAATCTCAAAGAACTCCGAGGTTTGCAAGGAAGATTGGCCTATATCCGAAGATTCATATCTAATCTTTCCGAGTGCTGCCAACCTTTCTCGAAGCTTATGAAGAAGGGAATATCTTTTGTGTGGGATGGGGAATGCCAAAAAGCATTTGAAGAGATCAAGAAATATCTCACCCAGCCACCTGTTCTCGTGGCCCCTATATCAGGAAAACCATTCCTGTTATATGTGAGGGCTATGGATCATTCACTAGGAGCGCTGCTGGCCCAGAATGATGATCAAGGTCAAGAGCAAGCCATCTACTATTTAAGTAGGACCATGATGGGAGCCGAACATCGGTACAACCCGGTTGAAAAAGAATGTCTCGCTTTGGTATTCGCGGTTCAAAAGATGCGACATTACC
>BQKN01043663.1:0-10637 GCA_022839385.1 Asparagus kiusianus
CGCTTCAAAATTCAGATCTTGCTCAAGGCTAAAACCCAAAAGAGGAGCCAAGCCAAGAGCAAAATCAGGAGCCCCTCACAAAGGAGGCCAAGGGGGGCTATTTATAGCCAAGAGGAGAGGGGGAGGGCTCCCTTGAGGACACCCCCTAGGGGGTGTCTCGGCCACAAACCGAGACACCCCTTGGGGGTGTCTCGGCCATGGTGCCGAGACACCCCTAGGGGGTGTCGCGGCCGCCAGGACCAGAACCCCCCTGGGGTGTCTTGGCTTTGCCAAGACACCCCTCGGGTGTTTCGACCTCGCCGAGTGGCCCCGGATGTCCCGGTTCGGTCCGAGCTCATCCGCCGTTGTCCCGCCGTTGATTCTTCGCTGACTTTTCATCTGAACTTGGATCTGGGTGATTTCGGATGCGTTGGAATTCAGACGAAGAGCTCTGTTGGTCCCGATGGTTGGATTATCAGTAGGATGATCGGGACACGGCGGGCGTTAGCCCAATTGCGGTGATCGCGGGGTTTTCAGTCAACCCGTATCCTCGTGATTCTGACATTCTGTCAGCTCACGTAATTCGTCGGTTCACTTCAGGTGCTTACCGACGTCATTTGAACTCTTATGAACCGGGTAGTGACGTTCAGTCGTCGCTCGTTGACACTGAGCTGTGTGCGGGGACCTATCGGCAATTTTTGATGCCTACAGATACCCCCTCCAAAGTGTTTCGGACTCGTTTCTTTTATAGAAGAGACCAGAATACTTTGGATATGATTGGTCCAGCCTTCAGTCGGCCTAAGGGACCTGTGGTTCACTTCAACTCTCGGCCCCTTCGATCTTCAGTTTATCCGGTGCTTTGTCGAATAACCGAAGTTGTTCCGGCGTTGCGTTTATCGCCTGGCCGTCGTCGGAGTCTCGAGTCTACAGCTGGTGAGTTGAGTTTGGCTCGTGTCATTGAGTTGACTTTTGAACTTGCTATCCCTGTCACATCGTGTTGACCTGGGGTTTCGAATCACTGGGGGTTGATTTTTTGTTGCAACGCGCTGTCCGGCGTTGACCTAAGGTTACGCGTTGACCGGCGTCCACCTTAGGGTTTGGAACCGCTTGGGTTGCAACGCGCTGTCCGGCGTTGACCTAAGGTTACGCGTTGACCGGCGTCCACCTTAGGGTTTTGTGGGTTGCAACGCGCTGTCCGGCGTTGACCTAAGGTTACACGTTGACCAGCATCTTCCTTAGGGTTTTGAACCGCGTGGGTTGACTTTCGTCATCACGTGTTGACTTTCGTCGTCACGTGTTGACTTTTGTCGCAACGCGCTGTCCGGCGTTGACCTAAGGTTACGCGTTGACCGGCGTCCACCTTAGGGTTTAAGATCCGCATGGGTTGCAACGCGCTGTCCGGCGTTGACCTAAGGTTACGCGTTGATCGGCGTCCACCTTAGGGTTTAAAATCCGCATGGGTTGCAACGCGCTGTCCGGCGTTGACCTAAGGTTACGCGTTGATCGGCGTCCACCTTAGGGTTTAAGATCCGCATGGGTTGCAACGCGTTGTCCGGCGTTGACCTAAGGTTACGCGTTGACTGGCGTCAACCTTAGGGTTTCAAGTCGCCAAAAGTCAATTTGTGGAATTCACCGACAATCGGCGATCGGCGTGGAATCGGTGTTCACAAAAATAATCGGGGGATCAGAAAACAATTCGGGGAGTCGAAACGTCGCGTGGGGAGTCAAAACCTGGGCAAAACACCCCTGGGTGCCTCGGCAAGGCCGAGACACCCTTGGGGTGTCTCGGTTTTGCCGAGACACCCTTAGGGGGTGTCTTGATTTTTTCCATGGTCCCCCCCTTTCTTCATTTGTCCTTTTGCTTATGGTCCCTCCATTTGAATTACCCCTTTTCACACTTGAATTCTCTAGAGAAAGAGGTTTTTTGCTTGTGGTCCCCTCCATTTGAATTACCCCTTTTCACACTTGAATTCTCAAGAGAAAGAGGTTTTTTGGCCGAAAATTTTTTTTTTGGGGTTTTGTGAAAAATTTGGCTGAAATTTTGTGGGGGGTTTTGCTTTGTGCTCATTTGATGAAGGATTGTGGGGGTGCTTTATGCAAAAGGGTTAAAGAATCGTTTGAGGGGTTTATTTGCAAAACAGTCCCTAAAAGGTTTTTTTAAAGGGGCTTATTTGCAAAGAGGCCATGAATTTGGGGTTGAAATCCCAAGATTTAGACCTCGAATTTATAACCCGAAATTTGTGGAGGGGTTGCAGGACCAACTGTTAAAGCTGATTTATCTGCATATGTGAATCCGATTCTGAAGTTGTTGGATGCTCGAGTCACGAGACCAACTAATGGAGCTGGTACGTCAATGACTCGCGTTATAGAATTTTTGGCAAATTCTCAGCCATCAACGGATTTGATGAGCCTTTACCGATTACCGTTTGAATCGGGCTAGCATGCGGATTGTCTAAGTCCATTCCGCATGTGACGTCGTGCTAAAAGAGTTAACTCTTTTAGTGCTACGATATTGAATACGTAGACTTCGTCTTTCTTACGGGAATAGACTACCCGGCAACGCGTGTTAGGCGCTGATTTATCCCTACTTAGGCTTCGGGATCAAATTCTCCGTACGTGTGAAGCACGGATTCTACCACAATGTGGAATATGTGGGCTTGTCCTTTTTAACGGTCAAGGACTAACCGGCAACGCGTGTTAGGCGCTGACTCATCCCTCCTTAGGCTTCGGGATAAAATACCCCAGAATCGAACTCTGGTGTCTTTTCTCAATCGGTGAAAGACTAAACCGTCCAACGGAAGAGGAAGAATTTTATATTTTATCTCCCAATGGAAAGGAAACTCGAGGTGGGACCCCCACCCCCAGCATCCGGAAGAACGAAACGAGGAGTGAAAACTCTACTCCAAGAATCGAAAGGCTGAGAGAGGAAGAATTTTATATCCTATCTCTCAGTGCTGAAGAGGAAGAATTTTATATTCTATCTTCAGTTGCAAAGGAGACTTGGGGTGGGATCTCCACCCCCAGAACCCAGCAAGGTGAAACTAAGAGTGGGATCTCCACTCCGAGAATCGGAAGAGATTCAAGCAACCCTAACTTTTATAGGTTTGGTTACTCGATTTGTGGACCTCTCGTTCATTGAAGGAATCGAGAGGGGATTTTGATTGTGGTAAATGATGAATTATCCACCCCCAGCTTTTCTTTGTAAAACTGGGTGTATCATTGAATTAGATGCACGATCGGGTTATCCTTAAGAATACCACGCATGGCATTCTTCCAGGAACTTCCCGTGGAAGGGAGGAAATAGTTTAGACTCATAAACCTATTGGAGTATCAGGGAGCAGTTTAACCTCTTATATCGGTCGGAGGATTGAGAAGCAGTTTATACTCGTATACTCTTCGGAGTTTGGGGATACAGTTTATACTCGTGCACCCACTGGAGTTTTGCCATTCTTGACTAGCTTACCCCAGCGTTATGACGCCGGCTTCCACCAAGGTCTGGATGCTATCTTTGAGTGTAAAGCACGCCTTGGTTGGGTGATGGATCCTCCTGTGGTATGCGCAGTACTTCGGATCCGCAATATCGTCAGCTTCCTCTTGGTTCACAATTGGTGGGAGCTTGATCTTGTTATTGTCAAGGAGGGATTTGAAGATGGCCGGAACGTCTTCATCCTTGAAGGAGTACTCTTTTTGAGGCCTCTGATCCGAAGTCTTTTGTTGCCTCTGGGTTTGCTGTTGCGATGTCTGGTTAGCAACCGCTACAGGTGCTTCATCCTCCTCACGAGAGGCGAAGTTCGAGTTTGGAGAATTAGCCATCGGTTGGCTCCTCTCGGCCTTCTTCCTTTTAAGGAATCGCTCAGCTTGCTCTCCTCGGGCCTTCAAGTCCTTCCAAGTGTCGGACGGCTCTATTCCCATAACATCCAAGATGTTAATGGACAAGTTGTTATGACAAGTCTGCAAGATGAACTCCTCCGTGATGGGATCCTTGCAGTTCATCGCCTTGTTACGGAAGCGTTTGATGAAAGTATCCACCGACTCTCCGTTCTTTTGTTTCTCATCGAAGAGTGTCCTAATGGATATCTCGTCGTCGTCATCAAAGAAATGAGTGAGGAACATGCTCTCCAAGTCCTCCCAACTGTTGATGCTTCCAAACTTAAGACGGCGGTACCAATCGAAGGCAGCTCCGCGAAGAGTGCCGACGAATGACCGAACCATCAAGGGCTCATTGCCGGAGATCATGCCCAAGTGAGACTTGAAGTAGATCAAATGTTGAGTGGGCGAGCCTCTGCCATCGAACGGCGTGAAGTTGATCAGGTTGGACTTCGCCGGATATGGAATCGAGTCCCACTCTTTCGGGTAAGGACACGGAATGCCGGTCTTCTTTACCTCTCGAGCAGACATCAAGGCGTTGATTTTGCTCTCGAGATCTTTCATTTTCTCATCCCCGCTTGTGCTGGAGCTTGGACAAGTTGAAGGTGGGATGACGGGGCCACCCCCTGTATTACCACCCCCAGCGTTTTGGTTAACCGGAGGGTTCTCGGCATTGAGAGGTTCATCCACGTCCGAATCGCTACCTGCTTGGTTAGCATGGTTACGACGGCTGGATTCACCGAGCTCATCAGATAGAGCGCGAATTTGTTGGTCGTGCTCTTCCCTTATCCGTAACATGGCCGTTTCCATCTCGATTTTGAAGGCCTCTTTCTGCTTAGCCAGGGCCTCTTCAAGTATCTTAGTTACTTGTTCGGCGCTGATCATAAGCGATGAGCAAGGTTGCCCCACGCTCGATGCTGTATCATCAGACGCTACGGCCGAGCAGGAGTCTGAATCAGTATCCGACGCCTCTTCTTCTAGAGAAAGCCCCTTCGGTACCCTTCGGTAGTCCTTCCGGCCAATGGCTCCCGACCGCAACCGCGTCATGCATCGGGATATCTCGGCAAGCTGGTCCCGGTTGAAGGGCTGCGTTGATCTTGTTCTACCGGTCATATTAGCCGTCACCCTTAGATGTTCGTCTTCTCGGTGGACGAACTTCTTCTTGTGGGAACGTCTCGGTGTGGAAATTCTCTCGAACACCGAAACTCTCTTTGGGGTTTGGGCACAGCAGCATCCCGACAGCACCGCTTTGATGATATTGGCGCACGGGCAGTGAGACTCCATGTCCTGCACAAATTTCTTCTGGGGCTTTTCCACACCCCCAGCCCTATAGTACAACTCATCAGCTTTACAACTGGAGCAACCTATAGAGTGTTGGTGTGTGTTCCCCGGTAAAACACTCTCCTCCTCAGATGAGTGTGTTTCCCTTTTAGAATGCAATACTTGGTTAGTTTTCTCAAAAATGGCCTGTTCAATTTTACGCTTTTGTGAACGTAAAAACCGAACGGGCTCTTTTGGTTCGACTCGCAACCCGGTGCGGTCGGTGATAGGGGCTTTCCCTTTGTCAATTTTCTTGGGGGGATTAACTCCACCCCCAGCCTGATTTTTAACTTGGGGACCTTTCAATGGTCCCAGCCGTTCTTTGACGGGTATCCTACCTCGGTTTTCCGGTAAGGGACCGAGGCGACCCAACAAAGAAACGTGGGATCTCGAATGATCCCCTTGTTTACCTGGCTCCGTTGGGAGTGCCGGTACAAGAGGAGCGGGTTTTGAAGGAATTCGGGCAGCAACTCCACCCCCTTGTGCTTGAGGCGCTGGTTTTGGCTTTGGCAACCACACCCATTTGCTTGTAGACGACTTTGTGGCCGCCTCTTCTTTCTGCATCTCCCCCGCCTTCTTTAGGAGGAGTCGGGCATGTGCGAGCAACGCTCGCCTCTTCTTGATTCGCTCCTCAAGGGTGGAGCGATTCCTCTTCACGCGAATCCACTCGTTCGCTTCAGTTTCGGTGGAGGAGTTGGTGGTTCGCCGTGGCTCCTGGCGGTACCTGGATTTTAGATCCTCCTTGTGGCAGATCCCGTCCATCGATTCTGCGGCCTTGGCTTGTTGTAGAGCAAGGCGTTGACGCCGTCTTTGGCGGGCCCTTTTGGACAGAACCGGAGTTGCATCATCCGTCACCTTTGAGGTTGATGACGCGGGAACGTTGCACGGTGCAAAGGCAGCGACGGCAACGGGATCTTGGATCTTGGAGCTGGGAGTCCCACGAACGTTCTTGGAAGAGGATGCCTTCTTGCGCCGTTTCGGGGATGCGGATCTGGAGGAGGAGGAAGAGAGGTACTCTTCAAACTTCTTCTGATCGAACTCGTATTCGATCTCTTCATTCACCCGGATCTTGAAGGCCGGTTGCGTCACGACGATCTCGGCGGCGAGATCGTTGGCTCCCACTATGGTCGCCAGCTTGTTTTCGTGAAAAGTTGCTGTTTTCATTGCTCTTCTCTTTTTGAGATCTGTTACAACTTCAGGCGTTACAACAGAGTAAAATGAAAACAAATGGATTACAACTCTTCAGAAAATAAACACGAGATCCCGGTTTGGTGCGGTCTCGCTTGCGTGGGTTGTTGGCCTGTGACGGGGATGTTGATATCCGTGGACCGCCGACTCTTCAAGATCTTTTCCGGAAAATCCGGCAGAGTTTCGTCTATCCTCTTGGATATAGAAACAGAACTTCGTCGATCTGCGTGAGATCTCAGAAGTGTAAAGCTTATGTCTCGGTTAAACGAGGCACTGGCTCTTCTTAGTGTCACCGCTAATGGGCAACACTAAGGAAAAGAGAAGGGGGAATGAAGAAGAAGTTGATGAAGATCTCTTGCTCCTCGATCCGGCAGGGCTTCGCCGCTCTCTTTTGAAAACCCCGACTCCTTGCTCCGGCAGGGCTTCGCTTCAAAATTCAGATCTTGCTCAAGGCTAAAACCCAAAAGAGGAGCCAAGCCAAGAGCAAAATCAGGAGCCCCTCACAAAGGAGGCCAAGGGGGGCTATTTATAGCCAAGAGGAGAGGGGGAGGGCTCCCTTGAGGACACCCCCTAGGGGGTGTCTCGGCCACAAACCGAGACACCCCTTGGGGGTGTCTCGGCCATGGTGCCGAGACACCCCTAGGGGGTGTCGCGGCCGCCAGGACCAGAACCCCCCTGGGGTGTCTTGGCTTTGCCAAGACACCCCTCGGGTGTTTCGACCTCGCCGAGTGGCCCCGGATGTCCCGGTTCGGTCCGAGCTCATCCGCCGTTGTCCCGCCGTTGATTCTTCGCTGACTTTTCATCTGAACTTGGATCTGGGTGATTTCGGATGCGTTGGAATTCAGACGAAGAGCTCTGTTGGTCCCGATGGTTGGATTATCAGTAGGATGATCGGGACACGGCGGGCGTTAGCCCAATTGCGGTGATCGCGGGGTTTTCAGTCAACCCGTATCCTCGTGATTCTGACATTCTGTCAGCTCACGTAATTCGTCGGTTCACTTCAGGTGCTTACCGACGTCATTTGAACTCTTATGAACCGGGTAGTGACGTTCAGTCGTCGCTCGTTGACACTGAGCTGTGTGCGGGGACCTATCGGCAATTTTTGATGCCTACAGATACCCCCTCCAAAGTGTTTCGGACTCGTTTCTTTTATAGAAGAGACCAGAATACTTTGGATATGATTGGTCCAGCCTTCAGTCGGCCTAAGGGACCTGTGGTTCACTTCAACTCTCGGCCCCTTCGATCTTCAGTTTATCCGGTGCTTTGTCGAATAACCGAAGTTGTTCCGGCGTTGCGTTTATCGCCTGGCCGTCGTCGGAGTCTCGAGTCTACAGCTGGTGAGTTGAGTTTGGCTCGTGTCATTGAGTTGACTTTTGAACTTGCTATCCCTGTCACATCGTGTTGACCTGGGGTTTCGAATCACTGGGGGTTGATTTTTTGTTGCAACGCGCTGTCCGGCGTTGACCTAAGGTTACGCGTTGACCGGCGTCCACCTTAGGGTTTGGAACCGCTTGGGTTGCAACGCGCTGTCCGGCGTTGACCTAAGGTTACGCGTTGACCGGCGTCCACCTTAGGGTTTTGTGGGTTGCAACGCGCTGTCCGGCGTTGACCTAAGGTTACACGTTGACCAGCATCTTCCTTAGGGTTTTGAACCGCGTGGGTTGACTTTCGTCATCACGTGTTGACTTTCGTCGTCACGTGTTGACTTTTGTCGCAACGCGCTGTCCGGCGTTGACCTAAGGTTACGCGTTGACCGGCGTCCACCTTAGGGTTTAAGATCCGCATGGGTTGCAACGCGCTGTCCGGCGTTGACCTAAGGTTACGCGTTGATCGGCGTCCACCTTAGGGTTTAAAATCCGCATGGGTTGCAACGCGCTGTCCGGCGTTGACCTAAGGTTACGCGTTGATCGGCGTCCACCTTAGGGTTTAAGATCCGCATGGGTTGCAACGCGTTGTCCGGCGTTGACCTAAGGTTACGCGTTGACTGGCGTCAACCTTAGGGTTTCAAGTCGCCAAAAGTCAATTTGTGGAATTCACCGACAATCGGCGATCGGCGTGGAATCGGTGTTCACAAAAATAATCGGGGGATCAGAAAACAATTCGGGGAGTCGAAACGTCGCGTGGGGAGTCAAAACCTGGGCAAAACACCCCTGGGTGCCTCGGCAAGGCCGAGACACCCTTGGGGTGTCTCGGTTTTGCCGAGACACCCTTAGGGGGTGTCTTGATTTTTTCCATGGTCCCCCCCTTTCTTCATTTGTCCTTTTGCTTATGGTCCCTCCATTTGAATTACCCCTTTTCACACTTGAATTCTCTAGAGAAAGAGGTTTTTTGCTTGTGGTCCCCTCCATTTGAATTACCCCTTTTCACACTTGAATTCTCAAGAGAAAGAGGTTTTTTGGCCGAAAATTTTTTTTTTGGGGTTTTGTGAAAAATTTGGCTGAAATTTTGTGGGGGGTTTTGCTTTGTGCTCATTTGATGAAGGATTGTGGGGGTGCTTTATGCAAAAGGGTTAAAGAATCGTTTGAGGGGTTTATTTGCAAAACAGTCCCTAAAAGGTTTTTTTAAAGGGGCTTATTTGCAAAGAGGCCATGAATTTGGGGTTGAAATCCCAAGATTTAGACCTCGAATTTATAACCCGAAATTTGTGGAGGGGTTGCAGGACCAACTGTTAAAGCTGATTTATCTGCATATGTGAATCCGATTCTGAAGTTGTTGGATGCTCGAGTCACGAGACCAACTAATGGAGCTGGTACGTCAATGACTCGCGTTATAGAATTTTTGGCAAATTCTCAGCCATCAACGGATTTGATGAGCCTTTACCGATTACCGTTTGAATCGGGCTAGCATGCGGATTGTCTAAGTCCATTCCGCATGTGACGTCGTGCTAAAAGAGTTAACTCTTTTAGTGCTACGATATTGAATACGTAGACTTCGTCTTTCTTACGGGAATAGACTACCCGGCAACGCGTGTTAGGCGCTGATTTATCCCTACTTAGGCTTCGGGATCAAATTCTCCGTACGTGTGAAGCACGGATTCTACCACAATGTGGAATATGTGGGCTTGTCCTTTTTAACGGTCAAGGACTAACCGGCAACGCGTGTTAGGCGCTGACTCATCCCTCCTTAGGCTTCGGGATAAAATACCCCAGAATCGAACTCTGGTGTCTTTTCTCAATCGGTGAAAGACTAAACCGTCCAACGGAAGAGGAAGAATTTTATATTTTATCTCCCAATGGAAAGGAAACTCGAGGTGGGACCCCCACCCCCAGCATCCGGAAGAACGAAACGAGGAGTGAAAACTCTACTCCAAGAATCGAAAGGCTGAGAGAGGAAGAATTTTATATCCTATCTCTCAGTGCTGAAGAGGAAGAATTTTATATTCTATCTTCAGTTGCAAAGGAGACTTGGGGTGGGATCTCCACCCCCAGAACCCAGCAAGGTGAAACTAAGAGTGGGATCTCCACTCCGAGAATCGGAAGAGATTCAAGCAACCCTAACTTTTATAGGTTTGGTTACTCGATTTGTGGACCTCTCGTTCATTGAAGGAATCGAGAGGGGATTTTGATTGTGGTAAATGATGAATTATCCACCCCCAGCTTTTCTTTGTAAAACTGGGTGTATCATTGAATTAGATGCACGATCGGGTTATCCTTAAGAATACCACGCATGGCATTCTTCCAGGAACTTCCCGTGGAAGGGAGGAAATAGTTTAGACTCATAAACCTATTGGAGTATCAGGGAGCAGTTTAACCTCTTATATCGGTCGGAGGATTGAGAAGCAGTTTATACTCGTATACTCTTCGGAGTTTGGGGATACAGTTTATACTCGTGCACCCACTGGAGTTTTGCCATTCTTGACTAGCTTACCCCAGCGTTATGACGCCGGCTTCCACCAAGGTCTGGATGCTATCTTTGAGTGTAAAGCACGCCTTGGTTGGGTGATGGATCCTCCTGTGGTATGCGCAGTACTTCGGATCCGCAATATCGTCAGCTTCCTCTTGGTTCACAATTGGTGGGAGCTTGATCTTGTTATTGTCAAGGAGGGATTTGAAGATGGCCGGAACGTCTTCATCCTTGAAGGAGTACTCTTTTTGAGGCCTCTGATCCGAAGTCTTTTGTTGCCTCTGGGTTTGCTGTTGCGATGTCTGGTTAGCAACCGCTACAGGTGCTTCATCCTCCTCACGAGAGGCGAAGTTCGAGTTTGGAGAATTAGCCATCGGTTGGCTCCTCTCGGCCTTCTTCCTTTTAAGGAATCGCTCAGCTTGCTCTCCTCGGGCCTTCAA
>BQKN01043664.1:0-13537 GCA_022839385.1 Asparagus kiusianus
TAATATTTTGTTTTCATTTAATTCTGTTGTAACGATTGAAGTTGTAACAGATCTCAAAAAGAGTAATGAAAACAGTAACTTTTTCCAAAAACAAGCTGGCGACCACAGTGGGAGCCAACGATCTCGCCGCCGAGATCGTCGTGACGCAACCGGCTTTCCAGATCCGGGTGAATGAAGAGATCGAATACGAGTTCGATCAGCAGAAGTTCGAAGAGTACCTCTCCTCCTCCTCCTCCAGATCCGCCTCTCCAAACAGGCGCGGGAAGACTCCATCTCCCCGAAGGGCTCGCGGGATCTCCAGCTCCAATATCCAAGATCCCATCGCCGTTGCTACCTCCGCACCACGCAACGGCCCTGCATCGTTCAGCGTGGTCGAGGTCACAACTCTAGATCTCCCTTCTGCCGCGAAGGTGATTTATGATGCAGCTTCAGCTCCATCAAAGAGGGCTCGCCAAAGACGGCGTCAACGCCTCGCCCAACAACGAGCCGAAGCCGCTGAATCAATGGATGGGGTCCGCTACAACGTGGACCTAAAATCCAGATATCGCCAAGAGCCACAACTCCGAACAACCAGCCCCTCCTCTAAAACAGCAATGAACGAATGGATCCGTGTCAAACGG
This sequence comes from Asparagus kiusianus, assembly GCA_022839385.1. Lineage (NCBI taxonomy): Eukaryota > Viridiplantae > Streptophyta > Magnoliopsida > Asparagales > Asparagaceae > Asparagus > Asparagus kiusianus. The sequence goes on from BQKN01043664.1 coordinate 621, forward strand.
AATCGTTCGACACTTGAGGATCGCATCCGCAAACGTCGTGCGTTATCAGCGCAAGCACGGGCCAAAGTTGAAGAAGCCCGTCGGAAGCTGCAGCATGAGGTGGTCAAAAAGCCGTCATTAACACGCAAAATTTGGAAGCCAAAGTCTGAAGTGGTGGTTCAAACCAAGGAGCCATCACCGCAGCCTCCAAAAGTGCTAATCTCGGCAAATCAACCCGAATCACCGGCGATTTCCGCTGCTGTTCCGAGAGATCCCACAGGGCCATCCCAGAAGAGGAAGTCGGTGTTGGAGCACCCCGGTCCGCTTCCTAATGAACGAGGCAAAACACCAGTCCAAGAACGGTTGGGACCAATAAAGAAGGCCCAAACGATTCAACATGCTGGGGGTCGTCGCAACGCTCAACGCATGGAGAGAATGGTGGCACCCAAACGCATAACTTTGCGCATCGAAGTGCAGGAGCCCACTGACGATTCACGCCCACAAAGGCGCGTTTCGAGGCGCGTGACTCCTGAAAGCCCAAAAACGGCAATTCGGCCTCAGAAGAAAGCGTCGTCGTCCGATGACGATGACGTTATACCTGGGAAGTTGTGCTAACACTCGATAGGTTGCTCCAACTTTCAAAATGACGAGCTGTACTATCGTACTGGGGGTACGAACAAATCCAGAAAGGGGAGTCCCCGGAGAATCGAGAATCAATGCCCCTGCTCCAAATTCATTCGGGCAGTACTGTCAGGATGCAGCTGCATCAAGGCAGTCCCCGAGAGAGTTTCGGTGTTCGAAAGAATTTCTGAACCAAGGCGTTCCCACAAGGAGAAGTTCGTCAGTCTAGAAGATGAATACCTAAGGGTGACGGCTAACATGACCGGCAGAAGGAAATCAACAAGTTACTTCAACCTGGAGCAGCTCGCTGAAGTGTCCCGGTGTATGACGCGGTTGCGGACAGGAACCATTGGCCGGAAGAATTACCAAAGGGTACCAAAGGGGCTCTCTCTAGAAGAAGAGGAGTCAGATGCTGACTCAGATTCTTGCTCGGCTGTAGCGTCCGATGACACGGCATCGAGCGCGGGGCAACCTTATGAATCACTCATGATCAGCGCCGAGCAAATAACCAAAATCATTAAGGACGCTCTGGCTAAGCAGAAAGAAACCTTCAAAATCAAAATGGAAACGGCCATGCTACGGATGAGGGAAGAGCACGACCAACAAATTCGCGCTCTATCTAATCAGCTCGGTGAATCCAGCCGTCGTAACCATGCTAACCAAGCAGGTAGCGATTCAGACGTGGATGAACCTCTCAATGTTGAGAACCCTCCAGTTAACCAAAACGCTGGGGGTGGTCCTTCCAATAATGACAATACAGGGGATGGCCCCGTTATCCCTCTTTCAATCTCTCCAAGCCCTGATACAAGCGAGGATGAGAAAATGAAAGATCTCGAGAGCAAAATCAACGCCCTGATGTCCGCTCAAGAAGTGAAGAGGACCGGCATTCCGTGTCCTTATCCAAGAGAGTGGGACTCGATCCCATATCCGGTGAAGTTTAACCTGATCAACTTCACGCCATTCGACGGGAGGGGTTCGCCTACTCAGCATCTAATTTACTTCAAGTCCCACTTGGGCACGATCTCCGGCAATGAAGCCTTGATGGTTCGGTCATTCGTCGGCACCCTTCGCGGGCCTGCCTTCGATTGGTATCGACGACTTAAATTTGGAAGCATTAACAGCAGGGAGGACTTGGAGAGCATGTTCCTCACTCATTTCTTTGATGATGATGACGAAGTGTCGGTCAGGACACTCTTCGATGAGAAACAAAGAAACGGAGAGTCGGTGGATACCTTCATCAAACGCTTCCGTAATCAGGCAATGAACTGCAAGGATCCCATCACGGAGGAATTCATCTTGCAGACTTGTCATAACAATTTGTCCATTAACAGCCTGGATGTTATAGGAATAGAGCCGCTCAAGACATGGAAGGATTTGAAGGCCCGAGGAGAGCAAGCTGAGCGATTCCTCAAAAGGAAGAAGGCTGAGAGGAGCCAACCGATGGCTAGTTCTCCAAACTCGAACTTCGCCTCTCATGTTAGGAGCGAAGCACCTGCAACGGCTGCTAATCAAAAGTCGCAACAGCAAACCCGGAGGCAGCAAAAGACTTCGGATCAGAGGCCTCAAAAAGAGTACTCCTTCAAGGACGAAGATGTTCCAGCCATCTTCAAATCCCTCCTTGACAATAACAAGATCAAGCTCCCACCGATTGTGAATCAGGAGGAAGCTGACGATATTGCGGATCCGAAGTACTGCGCATACCACAGGAGGATCCATCACCCAACCAAGGCGTGCTTTACACTCAAGGATAGCATCCAAACCCAACACGCTAGAGTGAGCCGGTTAAGAACGGCAAAACTCCGAACGGTATAAGAGTATAAACTGCTTCTGGAAACTCCAACGAGTACACGAGTATAAACTGTTTCTCAATCCTCCGACCGGTATAAGAGGTTAAACTGCTCCCTGATACTCCAATAGGAATATGAGTCTAAACTATTTCCTCCCTTCCACAGGAAGTTCCCAGAAGAATACCGCATTGGGATATTCTTAGGGATAACCCGGTCGCTGTAAGAGAGATGAACAAGAAATCCACATTCGAATTCAGAATGTTCTTGTTTGCCAGACTCTAATTCTCACAAACACTCTCGTGTTGAGATGAGATTCGATCACTTCATTTGATCAATCTTCCCTCACAAAACTTTCAGTGGTGTTTGACGACTCATCGTCTCCACCACACAATCCCCACTTGGTCAAACCTTACTACAGTTAGGACCAAAGCCAAAATCCCCTCTCGATTCCTTCAATGAACGAGAGGTCCACTTTCAAATCGATCGATCAAACCTTCCTACGGTTAGGATCGTCTCAAATCTCCCAATTGGTCAAACCTTACTACAGTTAGGGCCACAACCAAAATCCCCTCTCGATTCCTTCAATGAGCGAGAGGTCCACTTTCAAATCGAGTAACCAAACCTTACGATAGTTAGGGTTATCCGAATCTTTTCGATCCTCGGAGTGGAGATCCCACTCCTAGTTTCATCCTTCGGATCCTGGGGGTGGAGATCCCACCCCGAGTTTCCTTTCTTGCTGAAGATAGAATATAAAATTCTTCCTCTTCAGATTCAAATGACCAAAACTATAAAAGTTAAGGTCGTTTGAACTTTTCGATTCTGGGAGTGGAGATCCCACTCCTAGTTTCACCTCTCGGATTCTGGGGGTGGAGATCCCACCTCGAGTTCCCTTTCCAACTGAAGATAGAATATAAAATTCTTCCTCTTCAGCAATGGGAGATAGAATATAAAATTCTTCCCCTCCCATTGAGCATCCTTTCCAATTGAAGATAGAATATAAAATTCTTTCTCTTCGATGCTGGGAGATAGAATATAAAATTCTTCCTCTCCCATTTTCCCCTGTCTTTGCTTTTAGAAAAGACAGAGATGAAGTCAACGCCTAACACGCGTTGCCGGGTAGTCTATTCCCGTGAGAAAGACGAAGTCTATGAATTCAAAATCATAGCACTCCCATTTTCCCCTGTCTTTGCTTTTAGAAAAGACAGAGATGAAGTCAACGCCTAACACGCGTTGCCGGGTAGTCTATTCCCGTGAGAAAGACGAAGTCTATGTATTCAAAATCATAGCACCTTTTCCCCTGTCTTTGCTTTTAGAAAATACAGAGATGAAGTCAACGCCTAACACGCGTTGCCGGGTAGTCTATTCCCGAGAGAAGGACGAAGCCTATGTATTCAAAATCATAGCACTAAGTCTAAGCGAGCTTGCTCTCTTAGCACAACGTTACATGCGGAGCGGATTTAGACAAATTCGCATGCTAGCCCGATTCAAACGGTAATCGGTAAAGGCAAGTCAAACCCGTTGAGGGCTGGGGGTTTGCCAAAAATCCCAGAGTCAACGCCTAACACGCGTTGCCGGTTAGTCCTTAACCATAAAAAAAGGACAAAAGCCCACATATTCCACATTATGGCAGGTTGTTATTAATAACACCATAATCCGTGCTTCACACGCACGGGGAATGTTATCCCGAATCCTAAGTAGGGATGAGTCAACGCCTAACACGCGTTGCCGGTTTAGTCTTTTACCGATTGAGAAAAGACACCAGAATTCCAAGTCTGGGGAATTTTATCCTGAAGCCTGAGGAGGGATGAGTCAGCGCCTAACACGCGTTGCCGGGTAGTCTATTCCCGTAAGAAAGACGAAGTCTACGTATTCAATATCGTAGCACTAAAAGAGTTAACTCTTTTAGCACGACGTCACATGCGGAACGGACTTAAACAATCCGCATGCTAGCCCGACTCAAACGGTAGTCGGTAAAGGCTCATCAAACCCGTTGATGGCTGAGAATTTGCCAAAAATTCTATAAATGCGAGTCATTGACGCACCAGCTCTATTAGTTGGTCTCGTGACTCGAGCATCCAACAACTTCAGAATGGGATCCACATATGTAAATGAATCAGCTTTAACAGTTGGTCCTGCAACCCCTCCACAAATTTCGGGTTAGTTCCGACATATCTTTACCAAAACTTTGGTTATACGTTTGTGGTCTAAATCTTGGGATTTCAGCCCTAAATTTCAGACCTTATGCAAATAAGCCCCTCTAAAACATTTATGGGCTGTTTTGCAAATAAACCCCTCAAACAACTCTTTGATCCTCTTGCATAAAGCACCCTCACTTTTCTTGAGCGAATGGATATGAATCCAAGTGCCAAAATTTCAGTTTCATTTTTGCATAAAAGCCCTCACGAATTTCAGTCCCATTTTGCAAATAAGCCCTCCAAAATTCGGCCAATGGGTACCCGCCAAAAATCCAAACTTTCTTATGGATTGATGGGTTCTTGCAAGCAAATCAATGGAGGAGGCTTGGAGGAAGAAGATGAAGTTCAAGAGATAAGGGGGAATCTCTTTTGAAAAGGGGGGGGGGACCATGAGCAAAACAAAACAAGGGAAGAAGACAAAACACCAAAGGGGGGACCGCAAAGCCAACACACCCCTAGGGGTGTCTCGGCAAAACCGAGACACCCCGGGGGTGTTTGACCCAGTTTTGACCCCCCGAACCTTTTTCTGATCCCTCGATTGTTTTTGTGAACCCCGAATCGCGCTGATTCTTCGCCGATGGTTGAATATGTTGGTGAATTCCACAAGTGGACTTTCGACGATTCTAAACCCTAAGGGTGGCGCCGGTCAACGCGTAGCCCTAGGTCAACGCCATTCACCGCGTTGCGACAAAAAGTCAACCGTCGACGTTCTAAACCCTAGGGTAGACGCCGGTCAACGCGTAACCCTGGGTCAACGCCATTCACCGCGTTGCGACAAAAAGTCAACCGTCGACGTTCTAAAACCCTAAGGGTGGCGCCGGTCAACGCGTAACCTTAGGTCAACGCTAGACAACGCGTTGCGACAAAAGTCAACACGTGACGACGAAAGTCAACACGTAACGACAAAAGTCAACCCACGCGGTTCAAAACCCTAGGGTAGACGCCGGTCAACGCGTAACCTTAGGTCAACGCCGGACAGCGCGTTGCGACAAGAGTCGACACGCAGCGACAAAAGTCAACGCGTGACGACAAAAGTCAACCCACGCGGTTCGAAACCCTAGGGTGGACGCCGGTCAACGTGTAACCTTAGGTCAACGCCGGACAGCGCGTTGCGACAAAAGTCAACGCGTGGCGACAAAAGTCAACACGTAACGACAAAAGTCAACCCATGCGGATTCGAAACCCTGGGGTAGACGCCGGTCAACGCGTAACCCTAAGTCAACGCCGTACAGTGCGTTGCGACAAAAGTCAATACGTTGCATCAAAAGTCAACGCCAATCAGTACGGTGCGACAAAAAGTCAACCTGCAGCGATCCGAAACCCCTAAGTCAACACGATGTGACAGGGATAGTAAGTTCAAAAGTCAACTGAATGACACGAGCCAAACTCAACTCACCAGTGTAGACTCAAGACTCCGACGACGGCTAGTCGATAAACGCAGCGCCGGGTTAACTTCGGTTATTTGACAAAGCACCGGATAAACCGAGAATCGAAGGAGCCGAGAGTTGAAGCGAACCACAGGTCCCTTAGGCCGACTGAAGGCTGGACCAATCATATCCAAAGTATTCTGGTCTCTTCTATAAAAGAAACGAGTCCGAAACACTTTGGAGGGGGTATCTGTAGGCGTCAAAAATTGCCGATAGGTCCCCACAAACAGCTCAGTGTTAACGAGCGACGATGAATGTCACTACCCGGTTCACAAGAGTTCAAATGATGTCGGTAAGCACCTGAAGTGAACCGACGGACTACGTGAGCCAACAGAATCTCAGAATAACGGGGATATGGATCGACCGGAAACCCCGCAACCACTGTAAACGGACCAACACCCGTCGTATCCCGTTCACCTCACTGATAATCCAACCCTTAGGATCTGCAAAGCTCTTCGTTAGAATTCCAATGCATCTGAAATCACTCAAATCTGAGTTCGGACGAAAAGTCAACGGCAAGTCAACGGCGGACGATCTCGGACTGAACCGGGACACCCGGGGTACCTCGGCGAGCTCGAAACACCCGAGGGGTGTCTTGGCTTTGTCAAGACACCCAAGGGTGTCTCGGCCAACCCGAGACACCCCAAGGGTGTCTCGGCCTGGCCGAGACACCCCTAGGGGGTGTCCTCTCCATTCGTCCCCCCCTCCTTGTTTTCCTATAAATAGGCCGCTAGGGCCTCCATTCTCTTGGCCTTGGTTTTGGAAGAGAAATTTCTGATCTTGAGCTTCGCACTTGAGATCTGAAATTTCAGAGAGGAGCGGCGAAGCCCTGCCGGATCGAGGAGTGAGAGTTCTTCATCAACATTTCATTCACCCCCTTTTCTTCTTTTCCTTGGTATTACCCTTCGCAGGTAATACTGAGAAGAGCTAGTGTCTCGTTTTAGCCGAGACATAAGCTTTAAAACTTCTAGATCTCACGCGGATCGACGAAGTTCTGTTTCTATATCCCTTTGCGGATAGACGAAACTCTGCCAGATTCTTCCGGAAAGGATCTTGATCGACCGGCGGTCCACGGATATCAACGTCCCCGTCACAGGCCAAAGACCCACGCAAGCGAGACCGCACCAAAACGGGATCTCGTGTTTATTTTCAATAAAGTTATAATATTTTGTTTTCATTTAATTCTGTTGTAACGATTGAAGTTGTAACAGATCTCAAAAAGAGTAATGAAAACAGTAACTTTTTCCAAAAACAAGCTGGCGACCACAGTGGGAGCCAACGATCTCGCCGCCGAGATCGTCGTGACGCAACCGGCTTTCCAGATCCGGGTGAATGAAGAGATCGAATACGAGTTCGATCAGCAGAAGTTCGAAGAGTACCTCTCCTCCTCCTCCTCCAGATCCGCCTCTCCAAACAGGCGCGGGAAGACTCCATCTCCCCGAAGGGCTCGCGGGATCTCCAGCTCCAATATCCAAGATCCCATCGCCGTTGCTACCTCCGCACCACGCAACGGCCCTGCATCGTTCAGCGTGGTCGAGGTCACAACTCTAGATCTCCCTTCTGCCGCGAAGGTGATTTATGATGCAGCTTCAGCTCCATCAAAGAGGGCTCGCCAAAGACGGCGTCAACGCCTCGCCCAACAACGAGCCGAAGCCGCTGAATCAATGGATGGGGTCCGCTACAACGTGGACCTAAAATCCAGATATCGCCAAGAGCCACAACTCCGAACAACCAGCCCCTCCTCTAAAACAGCAATGAACGAATGGATCCGTGTCAAACGGAATCGTTCGACACTTGAGGATCGCATCCGCAAACGTCGTGCGTTATCAGCGCAAGCACGGGCCAAAGTTGAAGAAGCCCGTCGGAAGCTGCAGCATGAGGTGGTCAAAAAGCCGTCATTAACACGCAAAATTTGGAAGCCAAAGTCTGAAGTGGTGGTTCAAACCAAGGAGCCATCACCGCAGCCTCCAAAAGTGCTAATCTCGGCAAATCAACCCGAATCACCGGCGATTTCCGCTGCTGTTCCGAGAGATCCCACAGGGCCATCCCAGAAGAGGAAGTCGGTGTTGGAGCACCCCGGTCCGCTTCCTAATGAACGAGGCAAAACACCAGTCCAAGAACGGTTGGGACCAATAAAGAAGGCCCAAACGATTCAACATGCTGGGGGTCGTCGCAACGCTCAACGCATGGAGAGAATGGTGGCACCCAAACGCATAACTTTGCGCATCGAAGTGCAGGAGCCCACTGACGATTCACGCCCACAAAGGCGCGTTTCGAGGCGCGTGACTCCTGAAAGCCCAAAAACGGCAATTCGGCCTCAGAAGAAAGCGTCGTCGTCCGATGACGATGACGTTATACCTGGGAAGTTGTGCTAACACTCGATAGGTTGCTCCAACTTTCAAAATGACGAGCTGTACTATCGTACTGGGGGTACGAACAAATCCAGAAAGGGGAGTCCCCGGAGAATCGAGAATCAATGCCCCTGCTCCAAATTCATTCGGGCAGTACTGTCAGGATGCAGCTGCATCAAGGCAGTCCCCGAGAGAGTTTCGGTGTTCGAAAGAATTTCTGAACCAAGGCGTTCCCACAAGGAGAAGTTCGTCAGTCTAGAAGATGAATACCTAAGGGTGACGGCTAACATGACCGGCAGAAGGAAATCAACAAGTTACTTCAACCTGGAGCAGCTCGCTGAAGTGTCCCGGTGTATGACGCGGTTGCGGACAGGAACCATTGGCCGGAAGAATTACCAAAGGGTACCAAAGGGGCTCTCTCTAGAAGAAGAGGAGTCAGATGCTGACTCAGATTCTTGCTCGGCTGTAGCGTCCGATGACACGGCATCGAGCGCGGGGCAACCTTATGAATCACTCATGATCAGCGCCGAGCAAATAACCAAAATCATTAAGGACGCTCTGGCTAAGCAGAAAGAAACCTTCAAAATCAAAATGGAAACGGCCATGCTACGGATGAGGGAAGAGCACGACCAACAAATTCGCGCTCTATCTAATCAGCTCGGTGAATCCAGCCGTCGTAACCATGCTAACCAAGCAGGTAGCGATTCAGACGTGGATGAACCTCTCAATGTTGAGAACCCTCCAGTTAACCAAAACGCTGGGGGTGGTCCTTCCAATAATGACAATACAGGGGATGGCCCCGTTATCCCTCTTTCAATCTCTCCAAGCCCTGATACAAGCGAGGATGAGAAAATGAAAGATCTCGAGAGCAAAATCAACGCCCTGATGTCCGCTCAAGAAGTGAAGAGGACCGGCATTCCGTGTCCTTATCCAAGAGAGTGGGACTCGATCCCATATCCGGTGAAGTTTAACCTGATCAACTTCACGCCATTCGACGGGAGGGGTTCGCCTACTCAGCATCTAATTTACTTCAAGTCCCACTTGGGCACGATCTCCGGCAATGAAGCCTTGATGGTTCGGTCATTCGTCGGCACCCTTCGCGGGCCTGCCTTCGATTGGTATCGACGACTTAAATTTGGAAGCATTAACAGCAGGGAGGACTTGGAGAGCATGTTCCTCACTCATTTCTTTGATGATGATGACGAAGTGTCGGTCAGGACACTCTTCGATGAGAAACAAAGAAACGGAGAGTCGGTGGATACCTTCATCAAACGCTTCCGTAATCAGGCAATGAACTGCAAGGATCCCATCACGGAGGAATTCATCTTGCAGACTTGTCATAACAATTTGTCCATTAACAGCCTGGATGTTATAGGAATAGAGCCGCTCAAGACATGGAAGGATTTGAAGGCCCGAGGAGAGCAAGCTGAGCGATTCCTCAAAAGGAAGAAGGCTGAGAGGAGCCAACCGATGGCTAGTTCTCCAAACTCGAACTTCGCCTCTCATGTTAGGAGCGAAGCACCTGCAACGGCTGCTAATCAAAAGTCGCAACAGCAAACCCGGAGGCAGCAAAAGACTTCGGATCAGAGGCCTCAAAAAGAGTACTCCTTCAAGGACGAAGATGTTCCAGCCATCTTCAAATCCCTCCTTGACAATAACAAGATCAAGCTCCCACCGATTGTGAATCAGGAGGAAGCTGACGATATTGCGGATCCGAAGTACTGCGCATACCACAGGAGGATCCATCACCCAACCAAGGCGTGCTTTACACTCAAGGATAGCATCCAAACCCAACACGCTAGAGTGAGCCGGTTAAGAACGGCAAAACTCCGAACGGTATAAGAGTATAAACTGCTTCTGGAAACTCCAACGAGTACACGAGTATAAACTGTTTCTCAATCCTCCGACCGGTATAAGAGGTTAAACTGCTCCCTGATACTCCAATAGGAATATGAGTCTAAACTATTTCCTCCCTTCCACAGGAAGTTCCCAGAAGAATACCGCATTGGGATATTCTTAGGGATAACCCGGTCGCTGTAAGAGAGATGAACAAGAAATCCACATTCGAATTCAGAATGTTCTTGTTTGCCAGACTCTAATTCTCACAAACACTCTCGTGTTGAGATGAGATTCGATCACTTCATTTGATCAATCTTCCCTCACAAAACTTTCAGTGGTGTTTGACGACTCATCGTCTCCACCACACAATCCCCACTTGGTCAAACCTTACTACAGTTAGGACCAAAGCCAAAATCCCCTCTCGATTCCTTCAATGAACGAGAGGTCCACTTTCAAATCGATCGATCAAACCTTCCTACGGTTAGGATCGTCTCAAATCTCCCAATTGGTCAAACCTTACTACAGTTAGGGCCACAACCAAAATCCCCTCTCGATTCCTTCAATGAGCGAGAGGTCCACTTTCAAATCGAGTAACCAAACCTTACGATAGTTAGGGTTATCCGAATCTTTTCGATCCTCGGAGTGGAGATCCCACTCCTAGTTTCATCCTTCGGATCCTGGGGGTGGAGATCCCACCCCGAGTTTCCTTTCTTGCTGAAGATAGAATATAAAATTCTTCCTCTTCAGATTCAAATGACCAAAACTATAAAAGTTAAGGTCGTTTGAACTTTTCGATTCTGGGAGTGGAGATCCCACTCCTAGTTTCACCTCTCGGATTCTGGGGGTGGAGATCCCACCTCGAGTTCCCTTTCCAACTGAAGATAGAATATAAAATTCTTCCTCTTCAGCAATGGGAGATAGAATATAAAATTCTTCCCCTCCCATTGAGCATCCTTTCCAATTGAAGATAGAATATAAAATTCTTTCTCTTCGATGCTGGGAGATAGAATATAAAATTCTTCCTCTCCCATTTTCCCCTGTCTTTGCTTTTAGAAAAGACAGAGATGAAGTCAACGCCTAACACGCGTTGCCGGGTAGTCTATTCCCGTGAGAAAGACGAAGTCTATGAATTCAAAATCATAGCACTCCCATTTTCCCCTGTCTTTGCTTTTAGAAAAGACAGAGATGAAGTCAACGCCTAACACGCGTTGCCGGGTAGTCTATTCCCGTGAGAAAGACGAAGTCTATGTATTCAAAATCATAGCACCTTTTCCCCTGTCTTTGCTTTTAGAAAATACAGAGATGAAGTCAACGCCTAACACGCGTTGCCGGGTAGTCTATTCCCGAGAGAAGGACGAAGCCTATGTATTCAAAATCATAGCACTAAGTCTAAGCGAGCTTGCTCTCTTAGCACAACGTTACATGCGGAGCGGATTTAGACAAATTCGCATGCTAGCCCGATTCAAACGGTAATCGGTAAAGGCAAGTCAAACCCGTTGAGGGCTGGGGGTTTGCCAAAAATCCCAGAGTCAACGCCTAACACGCGTTGCCGGTTAGTCCTTAACCATAAAAAAAGGACAAAAGCCCACATATTCCACATTATGGCAGGTTGTTATTAATAACACCATAATCCGTGCTTCACACGCACGGGGAATGTTATCCCGAATCCTAAGTAGGGATGAGTCAACGCCTAACACGCGTTGCCGGTTTAGTCTTTTACCGATTGAGAAAAGACACCAGAATTCCAAGTCTGGGGAATTTTATCCTGAAGCCTGAGGAGGGATGAGTCAGCGCCTAACACGCGTTGCCGGGTAGTCTATTCCCGTAAGAAAGACGAAGTCTACGTATTCAATATCGTAGCACTAAAAGAGTTAACTCTTTTAGCACGACGTCACATGCGGAACGGACTTAAACAATCCGCATGCTAGCCCGACTCAAACGGTAGTCGGTAAAGGCTCATCAAACCCGTTGATGGCTGAGAATTTGCCAAAAATTCTATAAATGCGAGTCATTGACGCACCAGCTCTATTAGTTGGTCTCGTGACTCGAGCATCCAACAACTTCAGAATGGGATCCACATATGTAAATGAATCAGCTTTAACAGTTGGTCCTGCAACCCCTCCACAAATTTCGGGTTAGTTCCGACATATCTTTACCAAAACTTTGGTTATACGTTTGTGGTCTAAATCTTGGGATTTCAGCCCTAAATTTCAGACCTTATGCAAATAAGCCCCTCTAAAACATTTATGGGCTGTTTTGCAAATAAACCCCTCAAACAACTCTTTGATCCTCTTGCATAAAGCACCCTCACTTTTCTTGAGCGAATGGATATGAATCCAAGTGCCAAAATTTCAGTTTCATTTTTGCATAAAAGCCCTCACGAATTTCAGTCCCATTTTGCAAATAAGCCCTCCAAAATTCGGCCAATGGGTACCCGCCAAAAATCCAAACTTTCTTATGGATTGATGGGTTCTTGCAAGCAAATCAATGGAGGAGGCTTGGAGGAAGAAGATGAAGTTCAAGAGATAAGGGGGAATCTCTTTTGAAAAGGGGGGGGGGACCATGAGCAAAACAAAACAAGGGAAGAAGACAAAACACCAAAGGGGGGACCGCAAAGCCAACACACCCCTAGGGGTGTCTCGGCAAAACCGAGACACCCCGGGGGTGTTTGACCCAGTTTTGACCCCCCGAACCTTTTTCTGATCCCTCGATTGTTTT
>BQKN01043665.1:0-13658 GCA_022839385.1 Asparagus kiusianus
TCGTTTTGCCTTCGTACGTCCTCGGGTATTTTGGCTCTAACTCTCTCGTCCGATCTCGGAATGAGATGATTCAAGATGCGTTAGAAAACTGACGAAGAGACTTACAACTTTCAATGGCCGAGCCACTCATGGTGTGGGTTTACAATGGCCGAGCCACTCATTGTGTGGGCGAGACACAACTCCTGGCTGAGTCGTTTTGTCGTTTCGCGTGTCACGTTGACTCGTATGCTTCACTGATTCATTTCATACATTTCGTAACTCGGAGGTGGATGATGAGTATGCAGGCCACTTGGAGGTGGGCGGTGAGCGTGTTGACCACTTGGAGCTGGCCGGTGAGCACGCGGGCTACTTGGCGATGGCCGGTGAGCACATTGGCTACTTGGAGGTGGCCGGTGAGCGCACGGGCCACTTGTTTCACTTCATACGCTTGTCGGTGTCAGATGATCCTCTTTGACTCGGATAATCCCCTTCGACTTGGATAATGGCGTTCATCGCCTTCTCTTTGTCTCGAGCTATGCGCAGACACCTATAGGTATTTTTAGACGCCTACAGATACCCCCTCCAAAGTATTTCAGCCTCATTCTTTTATAGAGGAGTCTGAAATACTTTGGATGTGATAGGTCCCACCTTCAGTCGGTGTCAAAAGACCTGTAGCTGGCTCCAATTCTTGACTTCTTCAGCCTTCCTTCTATTCAGTGTTTTGTTGAATAGATGAAGTTCTTCCGACGCTGCATTTATCGTCTGACCATTGTTAAAATCTTGAACTGAAGTTGGTGCGTAAGTTTCTGAATCTAGCTCTTGTCATTGAGTTGACGTTAGAATTGACTATCCCTATCACGTCGTGCTGAATTAGGGTTCCAGACTGCCGTACATTGACTTTTGTTGCAACGCGTTGACCGACGTTGACCTAGGGTTACGCATTGATCGGCGTTGACCCTAGGGTTTCGGATCACCATTAACACAGTTTATACTCGTGCATTTGCTGGAGTATACACAGTTTAAGCTCTTAAGGTATTGGAGCGTGGCGGTCTCAAATTTTGGGGCTGCAGGACCAACTATTACAGTTGTTTCGTCTGCATATATGGATCTTATCCCGAAGTTGTTGGACGCCCAAGTCACGAGACCAACTCATAAAGTTGATACGTTAATGACTCGCATTTATAGAATTTTTTGGCAAATTCTCAGCCATCAACGGGTTTGATGAGCCTTTACCGACTACCGTTTGAGTCGGGCTAGCATACGGATTGTTTAAGTCCGTTCCGCATGTGACGTTAAGCTAAAAGAGTTAACCCTTTTAGTGCTACGATATTGAATACGTAGACTTCGTCTTTCTCCTGTGAAAAGACTAAACAGCAACGTATATGAGACGTTGACTTAGGATTTTTGGCAAATCCTCAGCCTTCAACGGATTTGATTAGTCTTTACCGACTACCGTTTGAGTCGGGCTAGCATGCAGATTGTCTAAATCCGTTCCGCATGTAACGTTGTGCTAAGAGAGTGAATTCTCTGAGACTGTGTGCTATGATGTCGAATACATAGGCTTTATCATTTGTTACGGGAATAGGCTACCCGGTAACGTGTATTAGACGCTGACTTATCCCTATTTAGGCTTCGGGATAAAGGTCCCCAGAATCAGGTTCTGGCGTCTTCTTAGACAGTAAAAGACTAACCTGGCGATGCGTGTTAGGCGTCGGCATATCCTTTCTTAGGATTCAGGATGAAATTCCCCATGCATGTAAGGTATGGATTTTGGTGTTATTAATAACAACCTGCCACAATGTTGAATATGTGGGCGAGTGTTCTTTTTAACGGTTAAGAACTAACCGGCAGCGCGGGTTAGACGTAGACTTATCCCTTCTTAGGTTTCAGGATAGGATACCCCAGAATTGAACTCTGGTGTCTTTTTCTACAGAGAAAGACTAAACCGGCAGCGCGTGTTAGGCGCAGACTTATCCCTGCTTAGGATTCGGGATAAACTTCCTAGGATGAATCCTAGATTGATAAATTCTTAGAAAATGTTAGTGTGGGAAAGGAAGAATTTTATATTCTATTTCCCGGACTTCTTTTAGGGTGAAGGCGAACCCAAAATGGGAGAGGAAGAATTTTATATTCTATCTCCCAACACTGAAGAGGAAGAATTTTATATTCTATCTCCAGTTAGAAAGGAGACTCGAGGTGGGATCTTCACCCCCAGAACCCGAAAAGGTGAACTAAGAGTGAGATCTCCACTCCGAGAATCGAAAAGATTCGGATAACCCTAACTGTCGGAAGGTTTGATTACCGAGCTAAATATGAATTTCTCGTTTATCGAGAGTGAATTGTGGTTTTGGTCCTAACTGTAGGAAGGTTTGACCAAGCGGGAGTTTGAGGTGACCCTAACTATAGGAAGGTTTGATCACTCGATTTGAAACTGGACCTCTCGTTCATTGGAGGAATCGAGAGGGGATTTTGGTTTTAGCCCTAACTGTAGGAAGGTTTGACCAAGTGGGTGTGGGAGTATAAATCACAATGGGAGTGTTGACTTGTACAAATTACTCAGAAGGAATTCCTGGTGTTAAGTTATAAGGACTTAACACGAAGAGGTTTGACAATTCGTCAAGGATTGATATCAAAATTCCAAGTATTATATCCGGATCTAACAATGGGAGTGTTGAGTGCACAGATACTTCAAAAGTTTGAGTGGATTTAACCGAAAGGAATTTTAGTGGACCCACTGTCAATTAATTTGATCAGTGAGGGTTTTTATGGTGGAAGACTGTGAGTTGTCAAACACCATTGGAAATCTTGTGAGGGAAGATTGATCCATCGAAGTGATCAAACCTCGTCTCAGCAAAAGAGTGTTAGGAAATCACAGTGGGGGTTTAGTGTTTATCACTTTGCTTGCAATGATCAGGTTATCCCTAAGAAAATTACATATAGTATTCTTCCGGGAACTTCCCGTTACATGAATCATCCACCCCCAGCTTCTTCGTGAAACTGGGTTTATCATTGCATCTGGTTGTATGATCGGGTTATCCTTAAGAATATTACGTATAAAATTCACCAGGAACTTCCCGTCAACGGTAAGAAACAGTTTAGACTTATATACCTATTGGAGTATCAGGGAGCAGTTTAACCTCTTATACCGGTCGGAGGATTGAGGAGCAGTTTATACTCTTATACTTGTCGGAGTCTTCATTCGACTTAATTGAGAGATATAACGTCGGCTTCAACCAAGGTTTGGATGCTATTCTTGAGAGTAAAGCAATCCTTAGTGGGATGAAGGATCCTCCTATGATACGCACAGTACTTTGGATCAGCAGTATTGTCAGCTTTCTCCTGATTGACGATAGGTGGTAGCTTGATCTTGTTGTTTTCAAGGAGGGATTCGAAGATGGCTGGAACGTCTTCGTCCTTGAAGGAATATTCTTTTTGGAGTTTCGGATCTGAGGTCTTTTGATGCCTTCGGGGTTATTATTGCGACATTTGATTATCACCAACAGCAGCTGCAGGTGCCTTGCCCTTACCACGGGAGGCGAAGTTTGAGTTCGGAGGATTAGTCGTCGATTGGCTCCTCTCGGCCTTCTTCCTTCGGAGGAAGCGTTCGGCTTGTTCACCGCGCACCTTCAAGTCTTTCCAAGTGTTGGACGGTGCTGTCCCCATTGCTTCCAACACGTCCAATGCCAGGTTGTTGTGGCAAGTCTGGAGAATGAACTCCTCAGTGATCGGGTCCCGACAGTTCATCGCCTTGTTCCGGAACCTTTTGACGAAGGTATCAACCAATTCCCCGTCTTTCTGTTTCTCGTCAAGCAACGACCCGATGGATATCTCGGTGTCGTCGTCGAAGAAGTTGGTGAGGAATTTAGTCTCCATGTCGTCCCAGCTATTCACACTTCCTGGCTTGAGGCGGCGATACCAATCAAAGGCGGCTCCACGAAGAGTGCCAACGAAGGACTGTACCATCAGAGGCTCATTACCAGAGATAACCCCTAGGTGTGATTTGAAGTAAATCAAATACTGAGTGGGTGAACCCTTTCCATCAAACGGCATGAAGTTAATTAGATTGAACTTCGCCGGATACGGGATTGATTCCCATTCTCTTGGGTATGGACAAGGAATGCACGTCTTCTTCATCTCTTGAGCGGAAATCAACGTATTGATTTTGCTTTTGAGGTTTTTAATCTTCAAACTTTTACCTGTATTTTCGTTAGCATTCTCATTACCACCCCCTGCATTGACGGGAGGATTATTGGCATTATGAGCTTCATCCACATCTATGTGCTCATCTTCCTGATTACCCTGGTTACGATGACTTGGTTCGCCTTGCTGGTTTCTCAGTGCTTGGATTTGTTGGTCATGCATTTCTCTCATATTCTGCATGGCCATCTGCATTTCGAACCTGAAGCTCTCCTGTTGTTTAGCCATGGCTTCTTCCAGCATCTTGGCCACTTGTTCCGCGCTTATCATAAATGACTCGCGGGGTTGTCCTTCACTAGACACTGTATTATCTGATGCGACCGCAGAGCAGGCATCCGATTCTTTATCTTCTGAAGGTAATCTTGTCCGAACCCTACCATAAGTTGCTCGTATGATGGCTCCGGACTGCAGACGGGTTACACGTCGGGGTACTTCCGGAATCGACTCGGGATTATTCTGTGTCGATGTCCCTTTGCTGGTCATATTAGTGGTGACCCTCGGAAATTCTCCATCTTCAACTACCGTTCTTCTTTGTCGGAAACGCCTAGGCCTTGGTTTTGGCGTTTCGGTACTGAGCCTTTCGAAAACCGAAATTGTTTCGGGGACTGTATTGGTGCAGTTGCACTCAGACAATACTGCCCGAATGAGTTTGGAACAGGGGCATTGAGTCTTTAGTTCTCGAGGACTCCTTTTCCTGGTTTTACTCATACCTCCAACACGATAATACAACTCGTCGGTTTGAAGGTCGGAGTAACCTATCGTGTGTTGGCACAACTTCTCAGGTATAACGTTATCATCATCAGACGATAATGTTTCCCTCTGAGGGCGAACTGCCTTTTTTGAGCTTTCAAGAGTCACGCGCCTCGAAACATGCCTTTGTGGGCGTGAGTTCTCAGCGGGCTCTTGGACTTTAATACGCAAATTGGTGCGCGTAGCTGCCATGAACTCCTTATCATGCTGAGGGTAGCGGCGACTCCCAGCATGTTGAGTCGTTCGGGATTTCTTTATCGGGCCCAAACATTCTTGAACTGGAGCTTTGCATCGCTCATTGGGAAGTAGATCGAGGCGCTCCAAAACTGACCTCCTTCTTCGGGATGGTTCGGGAGGTTGAACTTGTTTTGAAGGCTGCAATGATTGTTCCTTAGCCTGAGTTGCCACTTTAGACTTCGGCCTCCATACTTGGCGGGTTGGTGGCGGCTTTTTGGCCACTTCCTTCTGCAGTCTTCTGCGGGCTTCTTGGACTTGAGCCCGTGCCTGCGCTGACAGTGCGTGGCGCTTGCGAATGCGCTCATCCAGTGTCGAATGATTCCGTTTGACACGGATCTATTCATTCGTTGGCGGCTTGGAGGAGCTGCCATTCATTGGTTGTTGAGGCTGTTTGCCTCTCCTGTTCTTCAGATCCGCGTTGTAGCGGATTCCGTCAGTAGACTCCATCGCCTTTGCGAATTGCCGCGCACGCCTCTGGCGGGGTCTCTTTGAAAGAGTCGCTACGCTTCAGCGATGGAGGAATTGGCCAGAACAGATCTGACCTGGTTGGAGGTTGGTGGAACTTCACCCGATGCAACTTTGGCATCAATCGGGGTGAGATCTTCGTTGGTATTCTCTACATCTTCATACCAACGGACTTTTCTACTGGAGGAGAACTTCTGAGATTTCTTGGACTTGCGGAGGGAGGTAGATCCGGACGAGGATGATAGATACTCCTCGAACTTTTGTTGGTCGAACTCATACTCGACCTCCTCCTCGACCAGGATTGAGATTCGCGGCTGCGACGCAACGATCTCGGCAGTGAGATCGGTGGCTCCCACTGTGGTCGTCAGATTGTTCGTGGGAAAAATTGTTTTCATTGAAGTCATTGTTTTCTTGAGCAATAGTTTATCGGTTATAAAAGATCCGGTCTTTTTATAAGATCCGGTTACAACAAAATCAAAGAAAATTTTAAAAGATTACAACTTTCCTGAACTAATCGCAAGATCCTGTTTTACGGTCTCTTGCTTGTGTGGGTTCTTTGCCTACGCTGGGGTTAATTCGTAGATCATCGCACGATCTTGATCCGGTCGGATCTACACGGTATGACGGGTGTTATTTCACGAAGGAAATAATAGCCGGGGGTATTATTTCACCAAGGAAATAATAGCCCGAAGTAATCGAGATCGACCAAGCGAAATCGATACTCTTCTCGGGATCAAAAACCAAGTTTTGATCCAGAGGATGACCGTGTAGATCTCAGATCTGATCTCTCTCGAACTCCTACCTTATTTGGCGTGGATGATCGCCAAGAACCAGATCTGAAAAGTCCGAGTCTCCTGAGTTCCAAAGCTCCAACCTTTTTTTTTGTCTTGAGCCTTTAATCCAGCAGAGTTTCCCCTCCAAAGTTCTCCTCAAAGATCCAACCTTTTAGCCTCCAAGATCTCAAAAGTCCAACCCTTTAAACAATGAGCCCTCAAGTCTATTTATAGGCATTTAAAACCAGATCTGGGCTCAGATCTGGGCCCAGATCTAGGTGGCTCGGCCAGGCCGAGACACTTGTGAGTGTATCGAGTATTTTGATCATAACTTTCTCATATGATCTCCAAATGATCTGATCCAAGATGCATTGGAAAGCTGACAAAGAGATCTATAACTGTTATGTATTGAGTTTCTTCAGATAAGAATTGCATCATAACTAAAATATCAGTTCTTTGTGCGAGCCACCAAATGGTGGCTCGGCACTGTGCAAGCCAGTTCGTACGTCCTCGGGTATTTTAGCTCTAACTCTCTCGTCCGATCTCGGAATGAGGTGATTCAAGATACGTTGGAAAGATGGAGAAGAAACCTACAACTTCCAATCACCGAGCCACTCATGGTGTGGGCTTACAATGGCCGAGCCACTCATTGTGTGGGCGAGACACAACTCCTGGCTGAATCGTTTTGCCCTCGTACGTCCTCGGGTATTTTGGCTCTAACTCTCTCGTCCGATCTCGGAATGAGATGATTCAAGATGCGTTAGAAAGCTGGAGAAGAAACCTACAACTTCCAATATCCGAGCCACTCATGGTGTGGGCTTATAATGACCGAGCTACTCATTGTGTGGGCGAGACACAACTCCTGGCTGAGTCGTTTTGCCTTCATACGTCCTCGGTTTATTTTGGCTCTAACTCTCTCGTCCGATCTCGGAATGAGATGATTCAAGATGTGTTAGAAAGCTGACGAAGAGACTTACAACGTTTAATGGCTGAGCCACTCATGGTGTGGGCTTACAATGGCCGAGCCACTCATTGTGTGGGCGAGACACAACTCCTGGCTGAGTCGTTTTGCCTTCGTACGTCCTCGGGTATTTTGGCTCTAACTCTCTCGTCCGATCTCGGAATGAGATGATTCAAGATGCGTTAGAAAACTGACGAAGAGACTTACAACTTTCAATGGCCGAGCCACTCATGGTGTGGGTTTACAATGGCCGAGCCACTCATTGTGTGGGCGAGACACAACTCCTGGCTGAGTCGTTTTGTCGTTTCGCGTGTCACGTTGACTCGTATGCTTCACTGATTCATTTCATACATTTCGTAACTCGGAGGTGGATGATGAGTATGCAGGCCACTTGGAGGTGGGCGGTGAGCGTGTTGACCACTTGGAGCTGGCCGGTGAGCACGCGGGCTACTTGGCGATGGCCGGTGAGCACATTGGCTACTTGGAGGTGGCCGGTGAGCGCACGGGCCACTTGTTTCACTTCATACGCTTGTCGGTGTCAGATGATCCTCTTTGACTCGGATAATCCCCTTCGACTTGGATAATGGCGTTCATCGCCTTCTCTTTGTCTCGAGCTATGCGCAGACACCTATAGGTATTTTTAGACGCCTACAGATACCCCCTCCAAAGTATTTCAGCCTCATTCTTTTATAGAGGAGTCTGAAATACTTTGGATGTGATAGGTCCCACCTTCAGTCGGTGTCAAAAGACCTGTAGCTGGCTCCAATTCTTGACTTCTTCAGCCTTCCTTCTATTCAGTGTTTTGTTGAATAGATGAAGTTCTTCCGACGCTGCATTTATCGTCTGACCATTGTTAAAATCTTGAACTGAAGTTGGTGCGTAAGTTTCTGAATCTAGCTCTTGTCATTGAGTTGACGTTAGAATTGACTATCCCTATCACGTCGTGCTGAATTAGGGTTCCAGACTGCCGTACATTGACTTTTGTTGCAACGCGTTGACCGACGTTGACCTAGGGTTACGCATTGATCGGCGTTGACCCTAGGGTTTCGGATCACCATTAACACAGTTTATACTCGTGCATTTGCTGGAGTATACACAGTTTAAGCTCTTAAGGTATTGGAGCGTGGCGGTCTCAAATTTTGGGGCTGCAGGACCAACTATTACAGTTGTTTCGTCTGCATATATGGATCTTATCCCGAAGTTGTTGGACGCCCAAGTCACGAGACCAACTCATAAAGTTGATACGTTAATGACTCGCATTTATAGAATTTTTTGGCAAATTCTCAGCCATCAACGGGTTTGATGAGCCTTTACCGACTACCGTTTGAGTCGGGCTAGCATACGGATTGTTTAAGTCCGTTCCGCATGTGACGTTAAGCTAAAAGAGTTAACCCTTTTAGTGCTACGATATTGAATACGTAGACTTCGTCTTTCTCCTGTGAAAAGACTAAACAGCAACGTATATGAGACGTTGACTTAGGATTTTTGGCAAATCCTCAGCCTTCAACGGATTTGATTAGTCTTTACCGACTACCGTTTGAGTCGGGCTAGCATGCAGATTGTCTAAATCCGTTCCGCATGTAACGTTGTGCTAAGAGAGTGAATTCTCTGAGACTGTGTGCTATGATGTCGAATACATAGGCTTTATCATTTGTTACGGGAATAGGCTACCCGGTAACGTGTATTAGACGCTGACTTATCCCTATTTAGGCTTCGGGATAAAGGTCCCCAGAATCAGGTTCTGGCGTCTTCTTAGACAGTAAAAGACTAACCTGGCGATGCGTGTTAGGCGTCGGCATATCCTTTCTTAGGATTCAGGATGAAATTCCCCATGCATGTAAGGTATGGATTTTGGTGTTATTAATAACAACCTGCCACAATGTTGAATATGTGGGCGAGTGTTCTTTTTAACGGTTAAGAACTAACCGGCAGCGCGGGTTAGACGTAGACTTATCCCTTCTTAGGTTTCAGGATAGGATACCCCAGAATTGAACTCTGGTGTCTTTTTCTACAGAGAAAGACTAAACCGGCAGCGCGTGTTAGGCGCAGACTTATCCCTGCTTAGGATTCGGGATAAACTTCCTAGGATGAATCCTAGATTGATAAATTCTTAGAAAATGTTAGTGTGGGAAAGGAAGAATTTTATATTCTATTTCCCGGACTTCTTTTAGGGTGAAGGCGAACCCAAAATGGGAGAGGAAGAATTTTATATTCTATCTCCCAACACTGAAGAGGAAGAATTTTATATTCTATCTCCAGTTAGAAAGGAGACTCGAGGTGGGATCTTCACCCCCAGAACCCGAAAAGGTGAACTAAGAGTGAGATCTCCACTCCGAGAATCGAAAAGATTCGGATAACCCTAACTGTCGGAAGGTTTGATTACCGAGCTAAATATGAATTTCTCGTTTATCGAGAGTGAATTGTGGTTTTGGTCCTAACTGTAGGAAGGTTTGACCAAGCGGGAGTTTGAGGTGACCCTAACTATAGGAAGGTTTGATCACTCGATTTGAAACTGGACCTCTCGTTCATTGGAGGAATCGAGAGGGGATTTTGGTTTTAGCCCTAACTGTAGGAAGGTTTGACCAAGTGGGTGTGGGAGTATAAATCACAATGGGAGTGTTGACTTGTACAAATTACTCAGAAGGAATTCCTGGTGTTAAGTTATAAGGACTTAACACGAAGAGGTTTGACAATTCGTCAAGGATTGATATCAAAATTCCAAGTATTATATCCGGATCTAACAATGGGAGTGTTGAGTGCACAGATACTTCAAAAGTTTGAGTGGATTTAACCGAAAGGAATTTTAGTGGACCCACTGTCAATTAATTTGATCAGTGAGGGTTTTTATGGTGGAAGACTGTGAGTTGTCAAACACCATTGGAAATCTTGTGAGGGAAGATTGATCCATCGAAGTGATCAAACCTCGTCTCAGCAAAAGAGTGTTAGGAAATCACAGTGGGGGTTTAGTGTTTATCACTTTGCTTGCAATGATCAGGTTATCCCTAAGAAAATTACATATAGTATTCTTCCGGGAACTTCCCGTTACATGAATCATCCACCCCCAGCTTCTTCGTGAAACTGGGTTTATCATTGCATCTGGTTGTATGATCGGGTTATCCTTAAGAATATTACGTATAAAATTCACCAGGAACTTCCCGTCAACGGTAAGAAACAGTTTAGACTTATATACCTATTGGAGTATCAGGGAGCAGTTTAACCTCTTATACCGGTCGGAGGATTGAGGAGCAGTTTATACTCTTATACTTGTCGGAGTCTTCATTCGACTTAATTGAGAGATATAACGTCGGCTTCAACCAAGGTTTGGATGCTATTCTTGAGAGTAAAGCAATCCTTAGTGGGATGAAGGATCCTCCTATGATACGCACAGTACTTTGGATCAGCAGTATTGTCAGCTTTCTCCTGATTGACGATAGGTGGTAGCTTGATCTTGTTGTTTTCAAGGAGGGATTCGAAGATGGCTGGAACGTCTTCGTCCTTGAAGGAATATTCTTTTTGGAGTTTCGGATCTGAGGTCTTTTGATGCCTTCGGGGTTATTATTGCGACATTTGATTATCACCAACAGCAGCTGCAGGTGCCTTGCCCTTACCACGGGAGGCGAAGTTTGAGTTCGGAGGATTAGTCGTCGATTGGCTCCTCTCGGCCTTCTTCCTTCGGAGGAAGCGTTCGGCTTGTTCACCGCGCACCTTCAAGTCTTTCCAAGTGTTGGACGGTGCTGTCCCCATTGCTTCCAACACGTCCAATGCCAGGTTGTTGTGGCAAGTCTGGAGAATGAACTCCTCAGTGATCGGGTCCCGACAGTTCATCGCCTTGTTCCGGAACCTTTTGACGAAGGTATCAACCAATTCCCCGTCTTTCTGTTTCTCGTCAAGCAACGACCCGATGGATATCTCGGTGTCGTCGTCGAAGAAGTTGGTGAGGAATTTAGTCTCCATGTCGTCCCAGCTATTCACACTTCCTGGCTTGAGGCGGCGATACCAATCAAAGGCGGCTCCACGAAGAGTGCCAACGAAGGACTGTACCATCAGAGGCTCATTACCAGAGATAACCCCTAGGTGTGATTTGAAGTAAATCAAATACTGAGTGGGTGAACCCTTTCCATCAAACGGCATGAAGTTAATTAGATTGAACTTCGCCGGATACGGGATTGATTCCCATTCTCTTGGGTATGGACAAGGAATGCACGTCTTCTTCATCTCTTGAGCGGAAATCAACGTATTGATTTTGCTTTTGAGGTTTTTAATCTTCAAACTTTTACCTGTATTTTCGTTAGCATTCTCATTACCACCCCCTGCATTGACGGGAGGATTATTGGCATTATGAGCTTCATCCACATCTATGTGCTCATCTTCCTGATTACCCTGGTTACGATGACTTGGTTCGCCTTGCTGGTTTCTCAGTGCTTGGATTTGTTGGTCATGCATTTCTCTCATATTCTGCATGGCCATCTGCATTTCGAACCTGAAGCTCTCCTGTTGTTTAGCCATGGCTTCTTCCAGCATCTTGGCCACTTGTTCCGCGCTTATCATAAATGACTCGCGGGGTTGTCCTTCACTAGACACTGTATTATCTGATGCGACCGCAGAGCAGGCATCCGATTCTTTATCTTCTGAAGGTAATCTTGTCCGAACCCTACCATAAGTTGCTCGTATGATGGCTCCGGACTGCAGACGGGTTACACGTCGGGGTACTTCCGGAATCGACTCGGGATTATTCTGTGTCGATGTCCCTTTGCTGGTCATATTAGTGGTGACCCTCGGAAATTCTCCATCTTCAACTACCGTTCTTCTTTGTCGGAAACGCCTAGGCCTTGGTTTTGGCGTTTCGGTACTGAGCCTTTCGAAAACCGAAATTGTTTCGGGGACTGTATTGGTGCAGTTGCACTCAGACAATACTGCCCGAATGAGTTTGGAACAGGGGCATTGAGTCTTTAGTTCTCGAGGACTCCTTTTCCTGGTTTTACTCATACCTCCAACACGATAATACAACTCGTCGGTTTGAAGGTCGGAGTAACCTATCGTGTGTTGGCACAACTTCTCAGGTATAACGTTATCATCATCAGACGATAATGTTTCCCTCTGAGGGCGAACTGCCTTTTTTGAGCTTTCAAGAGTCACGCGCCTCGAAACATGCCTTTGTGGGCGTGAGTTCTCAGCGGGCTCTTGGACTTTAATACGCAAATTGGTGCGCGTAGCTGCCATGAACTCCTTATCATGCTGAGGGTAGCGGCGACTCCCAGCATGTTGAGTCGTTCGGGATTTCTTTATCGGGCCCAAACATTCTTGAACTGGAGCTTTGCATCGCTCATTGGGAAGTAGATCGAGGCGCTCCAAAACTGACCTCCTTCTTCGGGATGGTTCGGGAGGTTGAACTTGTTTTGAAGGCTGCAATGATTGTTCCTTAGCCTGAGTTGCCACTTTAGACTTCGGCCTCCATACTTGGCGGGTTGGTGGCGGCTTTTTGGCCACTTCCTTCTGCAGTCTTCTGCGGGCTTCTTGGACTTGAGCCCGTGCCTGCGCTGACAGTGCGTGGCGCTTGCGAATGCGCTCATCCAGTGTCGAATGATTCCGTTTGACACGGATCTATTCATTCGTTGGCGGCTTGGAGGAGCTGCCATTCATTGGTTGTTGAGGCTGTTTGCCTCTCCTGTTCTTCAGATCCGCGTTGTAGCGGATTCCGTCAGTAGACTCCATCGCCTTTGCGAATTGCCGCGCACGCCTCTGGCGGGGTCTCTTTGAAAGAGTCGCTACGCTTCAGCGATGGAGGAATTGGCCAGAACAGATCTGACCTGGTTGGAGGTTGGTGGAACTTCACCCGATGCAACTTTGGCATCAATCGGGGTGAGATCTTCGTTGGTATTCTCTACATCTTCATACCAACGGACTTTTCTACTGGAGGAGAACTTCTGAGATTTCTTGGACTTGCGGAGGGAGGTAGATCCGGACGAGGATGATAGATACTCCTCGAACTTTTGTTGGTCGAACTCATACTCGACCTCCTCCTCGACCAGGATTGAGATTCGCGGCTGCGACGCAACGATCTCGGCAGTGAGATCGGTGGCTCCCACTGTGGTCGTCAGATTGTTCGTGGGAAAAATTGTTTTCATTGAAGTCATTGTTTTCTTGAGCAATAGTTTATCGGTTATAAAAGATCCGGTCTTTTTATAAGATCCGGTTACAACAAAATCAAAGAAAATTTTAAAAGATTACAACTTTCCTGAACTAATCGCAAGATCCTGTTTTACGGTCTCTTGCTTGTGTGGGTTCTTTGCCTACGC
>BQKN01043666.1:0-11783 GCA_022839385.1 Asparagus kiusianus
GATACTCGAGTCACGAGACCAACCCATAGAATTGATGCGTCAATGACTCGTACTTATAGAATTTTTGGCAAATTCTCAGCCATCAACGGATTTGATAAGCCTTTACCGACGACCGTTTGAGTCGGGCTAGCATGCAGATTGTTTAAGTCCGTT
The DNA here is from genome assembly GCA_022839385.1 of Asparagus kiusianus. NCBI lineage: Eukaryota > Viridiplantae > Streptophyta > Magnoliopsida > Asparagales > Asparagaceae > Asparagus > Asparagus kiusianus. Next base: position 154 of record BQKN01043666.1, read on the forward strand.
CCGCATGTGACGTTAAGCTAAAAGAGTTAACCCTTTTAGTGCTACGATATTGAATACGTAGACTTCGTCTTTCTCCTGTGAAAAGACTAAACAGCAACGTGTATGAGACGTTGACTTAGGATTTTTGGCAAATCCTCAGCCTTCAACGGATTTGACATGCTCTTACCGATTACCGTTTGAATCGGGCTTACATGCGGATTGTTTAAATCCGTTCCGCATGTGACGTTGTGCTAAAGGAATGAACTCCTTTAGACTTTGTGCTACAACTTCGAATATGTAGACTTTGCCATTGTTATGGGAATTGGCTACCCAGCAACGTGTATTAGACGTTGGCTTATCCCTTCTTAGGCTTCGGGATAAGATTCCCCAGGTTTAGATCCTGGTGTCTTTTTCAATCGGCGAAAGACTAAACCGGCGACGCGTGTTAGGCGTCGGCATATCCTTTCTTAGGATTCAGGATGAAATTCCCCATGCGTGTGAGGCATGGATTTTGGTGTTATTAATAACAACCTGCCACAATGTTGAATATGTGGACGAGTGTTCTTTTTAATGGTTAAGAACTAACCGACGACGCGTGTTAGACGCAGACTTATCCTTTCTTAGGTTTCAGGATAAAATACCCCAGAATCGAACTCTGGTGTCTTTTTCAATCGGAAAAAAGACTAAACCGGCAGCGCGTGTTAGGCGCAGACTTATCCCTGCTTAGGATTCGGGATAAAATTCCTATGATGAATTCAAAATTCTTGGAAAATGATTGGTGTGGGAAGGAAAAGTTTTATATTCTATTCCCCCAAACAAAGAAGGAAAGGAAACTCGAGGTGGGATCTCCACCCCTAGAATCCGGAAAGGTGAAACTAAGAGTGGGATCTCCACTCCGAGAATCGAAAAGATTCGGGTAACCCTAACTGTCGGAAGGTTTGATTACCGAACTAAGGATGAATTTCTCGTTTACCGAGAGTGAATCGTGATTTTGGTCCTAACTGTAGGAAGGTTTGACCAAGCGAGAGTTTGAGATGACCCTAACTGTAGGAAGGTTTGATCACTCGATTTGAAAACGGACCTCTCGTTCATTAAAGGAATCGAGAGGGGATTTTGGTTTTGGTCCTAACTGTAGGAAGGTTTGACCAAGTGGTGAGAGTGAGAGTACAAATCATTGTAGGAATGTTGATTCGTACAAATCACTCGAAAGGGGGTCCCTGATGTTAAGTGATAAGGACTTAACACAAAAGGTTTTGACAATTCGTCAGAATTCTAAGCATTATATCCGGACTCTAACAATGAAAGTGTTGAGTGCACGAACATAGCGGAGGAAAGAATTTTGGTGGTCCCACCGTCAATTGGTTTGATCGGTAGGGGATTCTGTGGTGGAGACTATGAGTCGTCAAACACCAATGAGAGTTTTGTGAGGGAAGATTGATCTGTCAAAAGGATCGAATCTCGTCTCAACAAGGTAATGGAAAACATTCCGACATTTAGAGTTTAAATGTGGATGTTTTACTTAACACTTTTATAGTGATTGGGTTATCCCTAAGAATATCACCCGTGGTATTCTTTTGGGAACTTCCCGATACATGAATAATCCACCCCCAGCTTCCCTTGTGGAACTGGGTCCGAAATTGTACTCAATTACATGACCGGGTTATCCTTAAGAATATTACATGTAAAAAAATTCTCCAGGAACTTCCCGTGAAAGAAATGAAACAGTTTAGACTCATATACATGTTGGAGTATCAGGGAGCAGTTTAACCTCTTATACCGGTCGGAGGATTGAGAAACAGTTTATACTCGTATACTCTTTGGAGTGTCAGGAAGCAGTTTATACTCTTATACCGGTCGGAGTTGTGCCATTTTTTAACTGGCTCACTCTAGCGTTATGACGCCGGCTTCAACCAAGGTTTGGATGCTATTTTTGAGTGTAAAGCACGCCTTGGTTGGGTGAAGGATCCTCCTGTGGTATGCGCAGTACTTCGGATCCGCAATATCGTCAGCTTCCTCCTGATTCGTGATCGGTGGGAGTTTGATCTTGTTATTGTCAAGGAGAGATTTGAAGATGGCTGGAACATCTTCGTCCTTGAAGGAGTACTCTTTTTGAGGCCTCTGATCCGAAGTCTTTTGCTGCCTCTGGGACTGCTGTTGCGATGTTTGATTAGCATCGACAGTCGTTGCGGGTGTCTTGCCCTTACCACGGGAGGCGAAGTTTGAGTTCGGAGGATTCGTCGTCGATTGACCCCTCTCGGCCTTCTTCCTTCGGAGGAAGCGTTCGGCTTGTTCCCCTCGGACCTTCAAGTCTTTCCAATTATTGGACGGTGCTGTCCCTATTGCTTCCAACACGTCCAATGCAAGGTTTTTATGGCAAGTCTGGAGAATGAACTCCTCAGTGATCGGGTCCCGACAGTTTATTGCTTTGTTCCGGAACCTCTTGACGAAGGTGTCCACTAATTCCCCGTCTTTCTGTTTCTCGTCGAGCAATGACCCGATGGATATCTCGGTGTCGTCGTCGAAGAAATTGGTGAGGAACATGGTCTCCATATCATCCCAGCTGCTCACGCTACCTGGCTTGAGGCGGCGATACCAATCGAAGGCGGCTCCGCGAAGAGTGCTAACGAATGACCGCACCATCAGAGGCTCATTGCCGGAGATAACACCCAGGTGCGATTTGAAATAAATCAAATGCTGAGTGGGGGAACCCTTCCCGTCGAACGGCGTGAAGTTGATTAGACTAAACTTCGCCGGATAGGGGATTGATTCCCACTCCCTTGGGTATGGACAAGGAATACCCGTTTTCTTCACCTCTTGAGCGGACATCAAGGTATTGATTTTGCTCTCGAGGCTTTTGATCTTCAAGTTTTCACTTGTATCTTCGTTGGCATCCTCATTACCACCCCCTGCGTTGATGGGAGGGTCATTGGCATTATGAGTTTCATTTGCACCTGTGTCCTCATCTTCCAGATTGTTCTGGTTACGACGACTTGATTCACCTTGTTGGTTCCTCAGTGCCTGGAGTTGTTGGTCATACATCTCTTTCATAGTCTGCATGGCCATCTGCACCTCGAGCCTGAAGCTCTCCTGTTGTTTGGCCATGGCTTCTTCAAGCATCTTGGCCACTTGCTCCGCGCTTAGCATAAATGACTCGCGGGGTTCTCCTTCGCTGGATACGGTGTTGTCAGATGCAACCGCAGAGCAAGCATCCGATTCTTCATCTTCTGAAGGTGGTCTTGTCCGAACCCTACCATACGTCCTTCGTGCGATGGCTCCGGACTGCAAACGGGTTAGACGCCGGGATGCATTCAGAATCGACTCGAGATCATCCCGTGCTAATTTCCTTTTGCTGGTCATGTTAGCGGTGACCTTTGGAAATTCTCCATCTTCAACCACCGCTCTCCTTCATCGGAAACGCCTAGGCCTTGGCTTTGGCGTTTCAGTGCTGAGCCTTTCGAACACCGAAACTCTTTCAGGGACCGTCTTAGTGCAATTACACTGAGACAATACCGCCCGAATGAGTTTGGAACAGGGTCACTGAGTCTCGAGCCTACGAGGACTTCTCTTTCTGGCTCTGTTCGTACCCCCAGCACGATAGTACAGCTCGTCCGTCTGAAAATCGGAGCAACCTATCGTGTGTTGGCACGATCTCCCAGGTATAACGTTATCGTCATCGGACGATAATGTTTCCTTCTGGGGACGAATTGCCTTCTTTGGGCTTTCAAGAGTCACGCGTCTTGAAACCCGCCTTTGTGGGCGTGAATTCTCAACGGGCTCCCGAACCTCGATGCGCAAATTGACGCGCGCAGCAGCCTTGAACTCCTCGTCATGCTGAAAGTGACAACGACCCCCAGCATGTTGATTCATTCGGGGCTTCTTCATCGGGCCCAAACGCTCTTGAACTAGAGCCTTGCCTCTTTCATCGGGAATTGGGCCGAGGCGTTCCAAAACTGACTTCCTTTTCTGGAATGTCCTTGTGGGATCTCCCGGAAGAGTTGTGGAAATCATCGGCGGCTTCGTTTGGTTCGTCGGAGGTTGAATCTGCTTCGAAGGTTGCAGAGGTTGCTCTTTGGCCTGAATCGCCACTTCGGATCTTGGTCTCCAAACTTTGCGGGTTGATGGCGGCTTCTTAGCCACCTCCTTCTGCAACCTTCTACGGGCTTCTTGTACTTGAGCCCGTGCTTGCGCTGACATCGCGTGGCGCTTGCGAATGCGCTCTTCCAATGTCGAGCGGTTCCGTTTAACGCGGACCCATTCGTTGATTGGCGGCTTGGAAGAGCTGTCACTTATCGGTTGTTGAGACTGTTTGCCTCTTCTGTTTTTCAGCTCCGCCTTGTAGCGGACTCCGTCAACAGACTCCATTGCCTTTGCGAATTGTTTCGCGAGGCGTTGACGTTGCCTTTGGCGGGCTCTCTTCGAGAGAGTCACTACGCCCTCGGCAACGGAAGATTTGGCCAGAGCGGATCTGACCTGGTTGGAAATTGGAGAGACCTCACCCAATGCAGCTTCGGCATCCAGCGGGGTGAGATCTTCGTTGGTAGTTTCAACTTCTTCGTACCAACGAGCCTTTCTCCTGGAGGAGAACTTCTTGGACTTGCGGGGGGAGGTTGATCCGGACGAGGACACGTACTCCTCAAACTTCTGCTGGTCGAACTCGTACTCGACCTCCTCCACGACCGGGATCAAGATCCGCGGCTGCGACGCTCCGATCTCGGCAGCGAGATCGGTAGCTCCCACTGTGGTCGCCAGATTGTTCGCGGGAAAATTTGTTGCTTTCTTCATTGTTGATATCATTGTACACTTTAATAATCGTTTATCGAGTTACAAAGATCCGGTCTTTTTATAAGAGCCGGTTACAATGAAAATCAAAATACAAATAAAGAAAAATTACAACTTGTTTCCTTCTTTGTCGAATGAATCGCGAGCTCCTGTTTTGCGGTCACTCGCTTTGGTGGGTTCTTTGCCTGCGCCGGGGTTATTTCCCGTGGACCACCGCTAGATCCAGATCCGGGCAGATCTACGCAGTATAACGGGTATTATTCCACCAAGGGAGATAATAGCCGGAGGGATTGTTTCACCAAGGAAACAACCGCTCAATCTCGGGATCTAAGAACCAAGCTTAGATCCGGAGTATAGCAACGTAGATCTCCCGATCCGGTCCTCTCGAACTCCTGCCTTATTTGGCGTTGTCGATCGCTGAGCACCAGATCCGGATGAGCAAGTCTTCGAAGTCTTAAAGTTTGAATCTTGTTTAGATCTGAGATTTCAATCCTACAGGGCTTCGCCTCCTCCAAAATCCAACCTTTGAACAAATGAACCTGAAGGCCTATTTATAGGCGCTCGAAACTGTGCCCCGTGCACAGAACTGGGCCTAGCCACCCATGGGTGGCTCGGCCTTGGCCGAGCCACCCAGGGGTGGCTCGGCCTTAGCCGAGCCACCCTGGGGTGGCTCGGCCACCGAGCCACCCTGAGGTGGCTCGGCTTGGGCCGAGCCACCTCGGGTTGGCTCGGTTTCGGCCGAGTCCCCCGGGTGTTGTTCGTTTCGCTGTTTTCCATTGTTTCCGGTTTTCTATTGTTCGGACTTGATTCGGGTTGTGGTTGTCTTGGTTTGGAATCGATTCGTTGACTTGATTCCAGATATAGCAGTTAATCCGCTTCTGAGTTCGAGTCCGAAACCGATCTTGATTCGATCGTGATTCATCCGACTTCGCTCTTGTTTAGATGACTCGTTGACTCCTCGAACCGTTGGCTTCATTCCGCGTGCTAAATAGATTTTTGGCGTCTGGTTCGTTAGCCTCGTTAGTCCACTTCGTCGCATATCGCTTGGCTTCGGCGTTGTGGGATAACAGTCGTGCCTGGATATGTTGCCCGATGGTTCGTACGTCGAATCGACGTCGTCGAGCTATGCTAAGGGACCCGTAGGCAATTTTATACGCCTACAGATACCCCCTCCAAAGTATTTCAGTCTCGTTCTTTTATAGAAGAGCCTGGAATACTTTGGATGTGATTGTCCCAACCTTCAGTCGGTGTAGCGGGACTTTGGAATGGCTTCTGTTCTGGATTCCTTCAAATTCCTTCAGGCTATTCGGTGCTTTGTCGAACGCCTGTAAGGGTTCCGGTGCTGCATTTATTGTCTGACCGTCTGTTGGAACTTTGAACTTGAAGTTGATTCTTGATTTCTTGACTTTTTAGCTCGAGTTGGTTGCTTCAACATAGAACTGATCATCGATTGACGGCGTCGTCCGGTGTTTGAGCTTCATTGCGACGCGTTGTCCGGCGTCCAGGCTTCATTGTAATGCGCTGTTCGACGTTTGACACAGTTTATACTCGTACGTCTGCTGGAGTATACACAGTTTAAGCTCTTAAGTTATTGGAGCGTGGCAGATACTCGAGTCACGAGACCAACCCATAGAATTGATGCGTCAATGACTCGTACTTATAGAATTTTTGGCAAATTCTCAGCCATCAACGGATTTGATAAGCCTTTACCGACGACCGTTTGAGTCGGGCTAGCATGCAGATTGTTTAAGTCCGTTCCGCATGTGACGTTAAGCTAAAAGAGTTAACCCTTTTAGTGCTACGATATTGAATACGTAGACTTCGTCTTTCTCCTGTGAAAAGACTAAACAGCAACGTGTATGAGACGTTGACTTAGGATTTTTGGCAAATCCTCAGCCTTCAACGGATTTGACATGCTCTTACCGATTACCGTTTGAATCGGGCTTACATGCGGATTGTTTAAATCCGTTCCGCATGTGACGTTGTGCTAAAGGAATGAACTCCTTTAGACTTTGTGCTACAACTTCGAATATGTAGACTTTGCCATTGTTATGGGAATTGGCTACCCAGCAACGTGTATTAGACGTTGGCTTATCCCTTCTTAGGCTTCGGGATAAGATTCCCCAGGTTTAGATCCTGGTGTCTTTTTCAATCGGCGAAAGACTAAACCGGCGACGCGTGTTAGGCGTCGGCATATCCTTTCTTAGGATTCAGGATGAAATTCCCCATGCGTGTGAGGCATGGATTTTGGTGTTATTAATAACAACCTGCCACAATGTTGAATATGTGGACGAGTGTTCTTTTTAATGGTTAAGAACTAACCGACGACGCGTGTTAGACGCAGACTTATCCTTTCTTAGGTTTCAGGATAAAATACCCCAGAATCGAACTCTGGTGTCTTTTTCAATCGGAAAAAAGACTAAACCGGCAGCGCGTGTTAGGCGCAGACTTATCCCTGCTTAGGATTCGGGATAAAATTCCTATGATGAATTCAAAATTCTTGGAAAATGATTGGTGTGGGAAGGAAAAGTTTTATATTCTATTCCCCCAAACAAAGAAGGAAAGGAAACTCGAGGTGGGATCTCCACCCCTAGAATCCGGAAAGGTGAAACTAAGAGTGGGATCTCCACTCCGAGAATCGAAAAGATTCGGGTAACCCTAACTGTCGGAAGGTTTGATTACCGAACTAAGGATGAATTTCTCGTTTACCGAGAGTGAATCGTGATTTTGGTCCTAACTGTAGGAAGGTTTGACCAAGCGAGAGTTTGAGATGACCCTAACTGTAGGAAGGTTTGATCACTCGATTTGAAAACGGACCTCTCGTTCATTAAAGGAATCGAGAGGGGATTTTGGTTTTGGTCCTAACTGTAGGAAGGTTTGACCAAGTGGTGAGAGTGAGAGTACAAATCATTGTAGGAATGTTGATTCGTACAAATCACTCGAAAGGGGGTCCCTGATGTTAAGTGATAAGGACTTAACACAAAAGGTTTTGACAATTCGTCAGAATTCTAAGCATTATATCCGGACTCTAACAATGAAAGTGTTGAGTGCACGAACATAGCGGAGGAAAGAATTTTGGTGGTCCCACCGTCAATTGGTTTGATCGGTAGGGGATTCTGTGGTGGAGACTATGAGTCGTCAAACACCAATGAGAGTTTTGTGAGGGAAGATTGATCTGTCAAAAGGATCGAATCTCGTCTCAACAAGGTAATGGAAAACATTCCGACATTTAGAGTTTAAATGTGGATGTTTTACTTAACACTTTTATAGTGATTGGGTTATCCCTAAGAATATCACCCGTGGTATTCTTTTGGGAACTTCCCGATACATGAATAATCCACCCCCAGCTTCCCTTGTGGAACTGGGTCCGAAATTGTACTCAATTACATGACCGGGTTATCCTTAAGAATATTACATGTAAAAAAATTCTCCAGGAACTTCCCGTGAAAGAAATGAAACAGTTTAGACTCATATACATGTTGGAGTATCAGGGAGCAGTTTAACCTCTTATACCGGTCGGAGGATTGAGAAACAGTTTATACTCGTATACTCTTTGGAGTGTCAGGAAGCAGTTTATACTCTTATACCGGTCGGAGTTGTGCCATTTTTTAACTGGCTCACTCTAGCGTTATGACGCCGGCTTCAACCAAGGTTTGGATGCTATTTTTGAGTGTAAAGCACGCCTTGGTTGGGTGAAGGATCCTCCTGTGGTATGCGCAGTACTTCGGATCCGCAATATCGTCAGCTTCCTCCTGATTCGTGATCGGTGGGAGTTTGATCTTGTTATTGTCAAGGAGAGATTTGAAGATGGCTGGAACATCTTCGTCCTTGAAGGAGTACTCTTTTTGAGGCCTCTGATCCGAAGTCTTTTGCTGCCTCTGGGACTGCTGTTGCGATGTTTGATTAGCATCGACAGTCGTTGCGGGTGTCTTGCCCTTACCACGGGAGGCGAAGTTTGAGTTCGGAGGATTCGTCGTCGATTGACCCCTCTCGGCCTTCTTCCTTCGGAGGAAGCGTTCGGCTTGTTCCCCTCGGACCTTCAAGTCTTTCCAATTATTGGACGGTGCTGTCCCTATTGCTTCCAACACGTCCAATGCAAGGTTTTTATGGCAAGTCTGGAGAATGAACTCCTCAGTGATCGGGTCCCGACAGTTTATTGCTTTGTTCCGGAACCTCTTGACGAAGGTGTCCACTAATTCCCCGTCTTTCTGTTTCTCGTCGAGCAATGACCCGATGGATATCTCGGTGTCGTCGTCGAAGAAATTGGTGAGGAACATGGTCTCCATATCATCCCAGCTGCTCACGCTACCTGGCTTGAGGCGGCGATACCAATCGAAGGCGGCTCCGCGAAGAGTGCTAACGAATGACCGCACCATCAGAGGCTCATTGCCGGAGATAACACCCAGGTGCGATTTGAAATAAATCAAATGCTGAGTGGGGGAACCCTTCCCGTCGAACGGCGTGAAGTTGATTAGACTAAACTTCGCCGGATAGGGGATTGATTCCCACTCCCTTGGGTATGGACAAGGAATACCCGTTTTCTTCACCTCTTGAGCGGACATCAAGGTATTGATTTTGCTCTCGAGGCTTTTGATCTTCAAGTTTTCACTTGTATCTTCGTTGGCATCCTCATTACCACCCCCTGCGTTGATGGGAGGGTCATTGGCATTATGAGTTTCATTTGCACCTGTGTCCTCATCTTCCAGATTGTTCTGGTTACGACGACTTGATTCACCTTGTTGGTTCCTCAGTGCCTGGAGTTGTTGGTCATACATCTCTTTCATAGTCTGCATGGCCATCTGCACCTCGAGCCTGAAGCTCTCCTGTTGTTTGGCCATGGCTTCTTCAAGCATCTTGGCCACTTGCTCCGCGCTTAGCATAAATGACTCGCGGGGTTCTCCTTCGCTGGATACGGTGTTGTCAGATGCAACCGCAGAGCAAGCATCCGATTCTTCATCTTCTGAAGGTGGTCTTGTCCGAACCCTACCATACGTCCTTCGTGCGATGGCTCCGGACTGCAAACGGGTTAGACGCCGGGATGCATTCAGAATCGACTCGAGATCATCCCGTGCTAATTTCCTTTTGCTGGTCATGTTAGCGGTGACCTTTGGAAATTCTCCATCTTCAACCACCGCTCTCCTTCATCGGAAACGCCTAGGCCTTGGCTTTGGCGTTTCAGTGCTGAGCCTTTCGAACACCGAAACTCTTTCAGGGACCGTCTTAGTGCAATTACACTGAGACAATACCGCCCGAATGAGTTTGGAACAGGGTCACTGAGTCTCGAGCCTACGAGGACTTCTCTTTCTGGCTCTGTTCGTACCCCCAGCACGATAGTACAGCTCGTCCGTCTGAAAATCGGAGCAACCTATCGTGTGTTGGCACGATCTCCCAGGTATAACGTTATCGTCATCGGACGATAATGTTTCCTTCTGGGGACGAATTGCCTTCTTTGGGCTTTCAAGAGTCACGCGTCTTGAAACCCGCCTTTGTGGGCGTGAATTCTCAACGGGCTCCCGAACCTCGATGCGCAAATTGACGCGCGCAGCAGCCTTGAACTCCTCGTCATGCTGAAAGTGACAACGACCCCCAGCATGTTGATTCATTCGGGGCTTCTTCATCGGGCCCAAACGCTCTTGAACTAGAGCCTTGCCTCTTTCATCGGGAATTGGGCCGAGGCGTTCCAAAACTGACTTCCTTTTCTGGAATGTCCTTGTGGGATCTCCCGGAAGAGTTGTGGAAATCATCGGCGGCTTCGTTTGGTTCGTCGGAGGTTGAATCTGCTTCGAAGGTTGCAGAGGTTGCTCTTTGGCCTGAATCGCCACTTCGGATCTTGGTCTCCAAACTTTGCGGGTTGATGGCGGCTTCTTAGCCACCTCCTTCTGCAACCTTCTACGGGCTTCTTGTACTTGAGCCCGTGCTTGCGCTGACATCGCGTGGCGCTTGCGAATGCGCTCTTCCAATGTCGAGCGGTTCCGTTTAACGCGGACCCATTCGTTGATTGGCGGCTTGGAAGAGCTGTCACTTATCGGTTGTTGAGACTGTTTGCCTCTTCTGTTTTTCAGCTCCGCCTTGTAGCGGACTCCGTCAACAGACTCCATTGCCTTTGCGAATTGTTTCGCGAGGCGTTGACGTTGCCTTTGGCGGGCTCTCTTCGAGAGAGTCACTACGCCCTCGGCAACGGAAGATTTGGCCAGAGCGGATCTGACCTGGTTGGAAATTGGAGAGACCTCACCCAATGCAGCTTCGGCATCCAGCGGGGTGAGATCTTCGTTGGTAGTTTCAACTTCTTCGTACCAACGAGCCTTTCTCCTGGAGGAGAACTTCTTGGACTTGCGGGGGGAGGTTGATCCGGACGAGGACACGTACTCCTCAAACTTCTGCTGGTCGAACTCGTACTCGACCTCCTCCACGACCGGGATCAAGATCCGCGGCTGCGACGCTCCGATCTCGGCAGCGAGATCGGTAGCTCCCACTGTGGTCGCCAGATTGTTCGCGGGAAAATTTGTTGCTTTCTTCATTGTTGATATCATTGTACACTTTAATAATCGTTTATCGAGTTACAAAGATCCGGTCTTTTTATAAGAGCCGGTTACAATGAAAATCAAAATACAAATAAAGAAAAATTACAACTTGTTTCCTTCTTTGTCGAATGAATCGCGAGCTCCTGTTTTGCGGTCACTCGCTTTGGTGGGTTCTTTGCCTGCGCCGGGGTTATTTCCCGTGGACCACCGCTAGATCCAGATCCGGGCAGATCTACGCAGTATAACGGGTATTATTCCACCAAGGGAGATAATAGCCGGAGGGATTGTTTCACCAAGGAAACAACCGCTCAATCTCGGGATCTAAGAACCAAGCTTAGATCCGGAGTATAG
>BQKN01043669.1:0-11533 GCA_022839385.1 Asparagus kiusianus
CCCCCCTTCTCATTTGTTTGATTGTTAACCCTAATTAAAAAAAAGATTTTTCTTTTCCATCCTTTTTAGTTGCTTTTAATTCATAGGGTTGTATTTCATATTGATAGTAGGAATTCACCAAGTGTTTTGAGCATCTTGATTTGGCACACACTTAAAAATATCTTTAAGGGCAAAAAAAAGCCATAATCAAGATAAGGTGAGGGATTTCATCACCCTTTCCTTAGCCCAAAAATCACTAATTCCTCACTTCACAAACCCAAGCCTAATAAAACTCATTAGACATTGGCCCCTACGGATTCGAGCTCAATAAGGAACAAGAAATCCTTAAGTGAACCGGTTTAAGTTTTCTCAGATTAGTTGGTGTCTAAGGCAAGGTTTAGGGGTTGCGTAAAATGCTCCGCAAGGAAAGAGGTACTTAATTTATCTTTGATCACCCTCTAGTACTATCATTACCTGGCTAACTACCTGGGTAAAACTTTTATCTTTTCACTGTAAGAGTTTTTGGTTAGGAGCTGGTCTAGTGAATTAGGCTAAACCCTAGAATTAGAGTGATTGAAAAGTGATTGTTTTGATTTGTTTTAGTTAAGATTTTTCTTTATCTTTTTCTTCTCATAAAAAAAACTAAAACTAATTTTTTTCCTTAAAAAATAAAAAAATAAAAAAAATAAAAAGAAATATTTTGGTGTATGCAACAGTGGATTAGGAATAGTACACATCGATTAATTCGCTTTGAACCAATCATAGAAATGGAGCATCCTAATCCACCCGTTCTTCATGATATGTGCTATCCCATTAGGAATATAATCCCCTCGTGCATTAGGCTCCCCGAAACAAATGGAATAAATTTTAAGCTTAGACCGCAATACATAAACATGCTTCCCAAATTCCTTGGTAATGAAACAGAAGATGCATATATTTTTATTTCGGAATTTGAGGAAGTATGTATTATGATTAAAATGAGAGAATTAACCGAAGATGCGATTAAGCTTAGATTTATTCCATTTGCTCTTAAAGATAAAGCTAAAAAATGGCTGTACAGCTTACCAACAAATTCCATCTCAACTTGGGATGAATTTGTCACCGTTTTTCTTAAGAAATTTTTCCTTATTCATAAAACGGTAAAGCTTAGGAACAACATTCAAAACTTTAAAATTATCCCGGGAGAACCTTTTTGGAAGTATTTTGACCGATTTAAAGATCTTCTCATCCAATGTCCTCATCACGGTTTAGAGAAATGGCGATTGTGCCAAATAATTTATGAGGGATTAGATTATTCTGCAAAAACTTCCTTAGAATCAATGTGCCATGGGGATTTTATGAGGAAAAACGCTGATGAAGCTTGAGAGTTTTTAGAGAGTCTTTCTGAAAAAACAATGCAATGGAAATACTGTGATGATAGGGTTTCATCAGTTCCCCAATCTAAGTCTAGTGGTCTTTCCTTGGAGTCAAACATTGCTTCTGAAGCGAAGATGGTGAGGATTCTGCGAAGGTTAGAAGCTTTAGAAATTAAGGAACGAGATCCAGCTCAAATCAATCATGTTTCTGCCTCAGGATATCATAATTGTCAGTCTCCTACCCACGTTTCAGAGGAATGCCCTCTCCTAGGAAACAACAATTCATTAGAACAGATGAACGCTGCATTCCAGCATCCTAGAAATGATCCATTTTCTCCAACCTACAATCCAGGTTGGAGAAATCATCCTAACTTTGCATGGAATCTAGGAAATTCTCCTGGAACTCAAAACTTCACTCCCGCTTCGACCCAACATTTTCCTAGGGGAAACACAGTTCCGTTCAATTCTCATTCATAATTTCAACAACCCAATCTGCCGTATCAAAATCAGTCTCCTCTTCATCAAGCTGTAATTCAGACTCATCACAATCCAGATCAGGATAAACATCTCAACGTCTTGGAAAGGGGTTTGGAAACCATAATTAAGGCCTCCACTCAAACCACGAATATGTTGATTCAAACGTCTAGCACTCTGAATTCCTTCATGTAATCCACTGGACAAATGCTCAACTCCAACACTCAAGCTATAGCTAGATTAGAATCTCAACTTAGTCAACTAGCTAGTGCCATGAGTGAAAGAGAGAAAGGAAAATTTCCAAGTCAACCCGTGGTTAACCCTAAGAACACAGGATGCAGTTCATCCTACGAAGCCCAAGTGAATGCAATCCATTCACTTCGGTCAGGTAGACAGGTCGATAATCAAGTGAGAACTCCTCCAAGTCAAACTCTTGATCCTGTACAAATTCCTTCTCCTTCTCCTTCTGATGAATCTATTCAACAATCACTCCCCTCAGATGACTAAGAACCTAAACCCGAACCTGAGCCTGCTTTTAATAGATTTAGACCGGTTGCTCCCTTTCCAGATAGACTCAGGTCTAGGAAACACTCTCCTCAGGAGGAGAAGTTCTTAGAAACATTCAAACAGGTTAAGGTCAACATTCCTCTCTTATATGTAATTGAACAAATTCCATCTTATGCTAAATTTTTAAAAGAATTATGCACTAAGAAGAGGAGAATAAATGTTCCAAAGAAAGTCTTTTTAGCCGCCAATATCAGTGAAATGCTATCAAATCCCATACCTTTGAAACGTAAAGATCTAGGTTCCCCCATCATTTCATGTATCATTGGTAATACTCACATTGATAAGGTGCTTTTAGACTTAGGGGCCAGTATCAATTTGCTTCCATATTCAGTCTACCAGCAATTGGGTCTAAGTGTACTGAACCCAACCAAATGCACCTTACAGTTGGCTGATAGATCTGTTAAGGTCCCTATGGGTGAGTTAGAGGATGTTCCGATTAAGGTTGGAGACTTTATTTTTCCAGTAGATTTTGTAGTCTTGGAAACACAGCCTGTTTCCAATCCCAAAGGACAGACACCTGTCATCTTAGGACGACCGTTCTTAGCCACTTCTAATGCTCTCATCAACTGTAGAACTGGTCAAATGAAGCTGTCCTTTGGGAATTTGACTGCTGATCTTAACATTTTTAATCCAGGGGACCAACCAAATAATCAGCCTCTAGAAATAAACTACATTCAGGAAAGATCAGAAGAAGAAGAGGCTGATTTGAGTTTTGAGGAAATTTTTGATGAAGAGTTAGAGTTTTTAGAAGAAGCAGATCAGGTCCTTGAGAATAATAAAAGTGTGTTAAACATGTGCTGCTTTGAATTAAATTTTGAAGAACTCTTTCTTGATGAACTTAGATTCTTGGAGAATAATCAACAACCAAATTTTTAGAACTTCACAGAAGAATTGGTTGTTAGAAAACAAAACTTTACAGTACAAGAGTCTAAGTTCATTCAGAAATGTAAAATGCATGACACCAATAATACCTACCTTACTTTGTTGCAAGAATTACTGAACACCCCGAAATGCTTGGAAATTCACATTATTGATTATATCATTCTGAATTTGTTTAAAATCCGGGAAAGAATTTTTAACAGTAAGGTAGGATTCAATGTAGAACAGGAACTCTTCATGTTGAATATTTCATTCTACATTGATTATTTTGTTTATTTCAGAATAACAAAAAGAATTTATTCTTTTCTCATTTGAGAGTTTCTTGTTCAGTTGTTAAAAAAAAAGAAAAAAAAGAAAAAAAAGAAAAAAAAGAAAAAAAGAAAAAAAGAGAAAAAAAAGAAAAAAGAAAAAGAAAAAAAAGAAAAAAAAAGAAAAAGAAGAATAAATGTTTGATTTCCTCCTCCTCAGACCAAAGGTAATTGCAGATTTTTATCAGCCGACCAAATATAAGTGATTCACTTCTTATCTGCTTTACTTTATACATCATAGAGTTTGCATTGAGGATAATGCAAAATTTAGGTGTGGGGGTGGGAATTAGTTATTTTTTCTCTTTATTTTACACTTTTAGTTATATTTTTTTTCTTTTTTCTTTTAAAAAAAATTATAAAAATATCGTCACTTACCAAATTGATGGAGTTATGTAATAATTGATTTATTTAATAAATTTGAAATTTTCTAATCCCTAGTTGGTTATTTACTTAAGTTTACTTTTTTTATAACTCTAAATAAATTTCTTAAGAAATGATTTTCAAAGTAGTATACTTTACTTAAGCCTCAACTTGGATTTTTATTTAAAATAATAAAATTTTTACATGCTTAACTTAGAGTTGAAAATAATTTTTTTTAAAGTGTCTTGATTTACATATTTTCAAAATATATATACATAGAAAAAAAATTTTGCAAAAGAAGAGTGCGAAAAATGGGCACAAAAAAAAAACTCTTGAATTCGAGGTGATTCTATCTTATAAAGTCTAAGCTGACCGAGTAATTAAGCCCAAGGAGTATTTTCATACTTAATGACCTAAGCCCATTTGGGTTGGGATCCATTGGCCCAAAACTCGTTAAATGGTCACTTAGAAAGCCCGTTAAAGTAGAAAAAAAATCACCAAGGAAGAAAGAGTTAAAAAATAAATAAAAAAACTAATAAATGTTTTATAGTTGTATATATGGTCTTGGAAAATATTTTAAATCAAGCAACTTGAAAATTATTTAAAACAAAGAGTTAGCATGTTCTTTTCAAAACTTTTAAATTAAATTTCTAAGTCTGGCTTGGTTTTGTATTACTACAATGAGAAGATTTTCTTGATAATATACCTTAGAGTTATATATAAAAATGTTTTCTTGAGTGATAACTGGCTCTAATTAGATTATCTAAAAGTTATCAAGTGAATTTAGTTATTTACTGATTTCTTTAGTTTGGCAAGTTGACCGAATTTTGTGGGTATATTCACTGCAAACCCTCACGAGACTACAACTCGTCCACTAGGGTAACCTTGGGGTTTAAAGGCTTGTTGTATGCGCTAAATACAACCGCGATTCCTGCGAAAGTGAGTGAGGATTTTTTTTCTTACTTTGCTAGAGGACTAGCAAAAGTTTAGGTGTGGGGGTATTTGATAATCATATTTTATTACAATTTTATACCCTCATTATCTATTTTATATGAATAAATATACCACTAATAATTTTTTTATCTTTTAATTACAGGTTAATGAAGAATAAATCTCAAACTCCCATCTCTCAGCAAAAACCCATTATTTAAATGAAGAAATGAAGCAAAGAAGCCCATTGGAAAATTAAATTTCCAAATTATCCAAGCCCAAAAGAAGAATTAAAGCCCATGAAGCAATGAAGCCAAAAATGCCAAGGAATTGCCAAAAAAGCCAAAGCCCAAAGCCCACAAGAAGAAGCTTCGGACAGCAATTACAGCGCACTGGGCATCGATGCCTACATCGATGGGGGCATCGATACCCTGGGCAGTTTGTTACGAATCAAAGGCTAAAAATTGATGTTTTTGGATAAGATTTCGATCCAATGGCTCTTATTCACTGATGTTTACTATAAATAGGGGTAGAGAGTAAGGGGTTAGAGGTGTGAAAATTTTTGTAACTTCTTTTGGAGAGGATGGCTACTCTTAATTGAGAAGGCCTTCCAAAATTGTAACTTTTTATTGTAATTAATAATAAAAAAAATTTTACCACTTTAAATTTTTCTCTTCTTCTCTTTATTGGATGATGAAGATGAAGATGAAAATGGAGAATTATTTGAAGGTTTGTATTTCTTTTCTTTTTCTCTTTTACTTATTAGTTTAGATTTATTTCTATGCTTGTAGTTAGATTTTATTTTTTTGTTAAATAGCCAAGAGGCTAGAACCCTCTTGCCTTAGATTTATTTTATGCTTATAGAGTAGATTTATTTTCGTGCATTTAATTCTTGTAATTTTATTTTGTAGTTTAGATTTTGTAATTTATTTTGTAGTTAGATTTTAATTTCTTACACTATTCACCTTGAGGCTAGAACCCTCTTGGGTTTAGTTTTTCTTTTTGTTTATTTTTATTTTTTGTTTGATTCGCCTTTAGGCTAGAACCCTCTAGGGAATCACCCTTTTCTAAGAAGTGTGTTCAATTTTAGATTATCCATATCTATAATTGAATCCACCATCTTTAATTTCTTGCATTTTCTTTTATTCTAGAATTTTGTTCTTCATTCTTGATTTTTTTTTATTTTATTCATTTTTTCCTTCTCACCTTATTGATCATACTCATTCTTTTTCAAATCCACTCTCACTTACACTTGCACCTATTTACACACCATTTTCACTATCTCAATCTCTTCACAATCACATTCACTTATCACTCCTACTTGTCACGCACACAACATAAGAACCGATTTTATATTTTCTCCTACAAAAACACCTTCCTCGTGGGATCGATATCTTAAATACTATAACTTGACACGATTGTGCACTTGCAACCTTTTTGGTACATGTTTATGCCGCATCAAGTTTTTGGCACCGTTGCCGGGGATGGTGCTTAAGTAGGTTTTAATTATTTTGGTTCTTTAACTTGTGTGTTTTTTGTGAAGGAAACGCTTGGAGCTTGAAGATCGCGAATTAGGAAGCTAGGATTTGAAGATTTGCTTTCGGGTAAGTCCTCTTTCTAGTTTTTAATTCCACTCTTTAGCTACTTCTTCACAATTAGAGACAATTAGGACTTAAAAAAAGATTTTATTTTTTGTTGACCATAATAAAATTCACCATCTACTTTGACATTTACTAACAAGATAATAAATTCAAACAAATCCCCCCTTCTCATTTGTTTGATTGTTAACCCTAATTAAAAAAAAGATTTTTCTTTTCCATCCTTTTTAGTTGCTTTTAATTCATAGGGTTGTATTTCATATTGATAGTAGGAATTCACCAAGTGTTTTGAGCATCTTGATTTGGCACACACTTAAAAATATCTTTAAGGGCAAAAAAAAGCCATAATCAAGATAAGGTGAGGGATTTCATCACCCTTTCCTTAGCCCAAAAATCACTAATTCCTCACTTCACAAACCCAAGCCTAATAAAACTCATTAGACATTGGCCCCTACGGATTCGAGCTCAATAAGGAACAAGAAATCCTTAAGTGAACCGGTTTAAGTTTTCTCAGATTAGTTGGTGTCTAAGGCAAGGTTTAGGGGTTGCGTAAAATGCTCCGCAAGGAAAGAGGTACTTAATTTATCTTTGATCACCCTCTAGTACTATCATTACCTGGCTAACTACCTGGGTAAAACTTTTATCTTTTCACTGTAAGAGTTTTTGGTTAGGAGCTGGTCTAGTGAATTAGGCTAAACCCTAGAATTAGAGTGATTGAAAAGTGATTGTTTTGATTTGTTTTAGTTAAGATTTTTCTTTATCTTTTTCTTCTCATAAAAAAAACTAAAACTAATTTTTTTCCTTAAAAAATAAAAAAATAAAAAAAATAAAAAGAAATATTTTGGTGTATGCAACAGTGGATTAGGAATAGTACACATCGATTAATTCGCTTTGAACCAATCATAGAAATGGAGCATCCTAATCCACCCGTTCTTCATGATATGTGCTATCCCATTAGGAATATAATCCCCTCGTGCATTAGGCTCCCCGAAACAAATGGAATAAATTTTAAGCTTAGACCGCAATACATAAACATGCTTCCCAAATTCCTTGGTAATGAAACAGAAGATGCATATATTTTTATTTCGGAATTTGAGGAAGTATGTATTATGATTAAAATGAGAGAATTAACCGAAGATGCGATTAAGCTTAGATTTATTCCATTTGCTCTTAAAGATAAAGCTAAAAAATGGCTGTACAGCTTACCAACAAATTCCATCTCAACTTGGGATGAATTTGTCACCGTTTTTCTTAAGAAATTTTTCCTTATTCATAAAACGGTAAAGCTTAGGAACAACATTCAAAACTTTAAAATTATCCCGGGAGAACCTTTTTGGAAGTATTTTGACCGATTTAAAGATCTTCTCATCCAATGTCCTCATCACGGTTTAGAGAAATGGCGATTGTGCCAAATAATTTATGAGGGATTAGATTATTCTGCAAAAACTTCCTTAGAATCAATGTGCCATGGGGATTTTATGAGGAAAAACGCTGATGAAGCTTGAGAGTTTTTAGAGAGTCTTTCTGAAAAAACAATGCAATGGAAATACTGTGATGATAGGGTTTCATCAGTTCCCCAATCTAAGTCTAGTGGTCTTTCCTTGGAGTCAAACATTGCTTCTGAAGCGAAGATGGTGAGGATTCTGCGAAGGTTAGAAGCTTTAGAAATTAAGGAACGAGATCCAGCTCAAATCAATCATGTTTCTGCCTCAGGATATCATAATTGTCAGTCTCCTACCCACGTTTCAGAGGAATGCCCTCTCCTAGGAAACAACAATTCATTAGAACAGATGAACGCTGCATTCCAGCATCCTAGAAATGATCCATTTTCTCCAACCTACAATCCAGGTTGGAGAAATCATCCTAACTTTGCATGGAATCTAGGAAATTCTCCTGGAACTCAAAACTTCACTCCCGCTTCGACCCAACATTTTCCTAGGGGAAACACAGTTCCGTTCAATTCTCATTCATAATTTCAACAACCCAATCTGCCGTATCAAAATCAGTCTCCTCTTCATCAAGCTGTAATTCAGACTCATCACAATCCAGATCAGGATAAACATCTCAACGTCTTGGAAAGGGGTTTGGAAACCATAATTAAGGCCTCCACTCAAACCACGAATATGTTGATTCAAACGTCTAGCACTCTGAATTCCTTCATGTAATCCACTGGACAAATGCTCAACTCCAACACTCAAGCTATAGCTAGATTAGAATCTCAACTTAGTCAACTAGCTAGTGCCATGAGTGAAAGAGAGAAAGGAAAATTTCCAAGTCAACCCGTGGTTAACCCTAAGAACACAGGATGCAGTTCATCCTACGAAGCCCAAGTGAATGCAATCCATTCACTTCGGTCAGGTAGACAGGTCGATAATCAAGTGAGAACTCCTCCAAGTCAAACTCTTGATCCTGTACAAATTCCTTCTCCTTCTCCTTCTGATGAATCTATTCAACAATCACTCCCCTCAGATGACTAAGAACCTAAACCCGAACCTGAGCCTGCTTTTAATAGATTTAGACCGGTTGCTCCCTTTCCAGATAGACTCAGGTCTAGGAAACACTCTCCTCAGGAGGAGAAGTTCTTAGAAACATTCAAACAGGTTAAGGTCAACATTCCTCTCTTATATGTAATTGAACAAATTCCATCTTATGCTAAATTTTTAAAAGAATTATGCACTAAGAAGAGGAGAATAAATGTTCCAAAGAAAGTCTTTTTAGCCGCCAATATCAGTGAAATGCTATCAAATCCCATACCTTTGAAACGTAAAGATCTAGGTTCCCCCATCATTTCATGTATCATTGGTAATACTCACATTGATAAGGTGCTTTTAGACTTAGGGGCCAGTATCAATTTGCTTCCATATTCAGTCTACCAGCAATTGGGTCTAAGTGTACTGAACCCAACCAAATGCACCTTACAGTTGGCTGATAGATCTGTTAAGGTCCCTATGGGTGAGTTAGAGGATGTTCCGATTAAGGTTGGAGACTTTATTTTTCCAGTAGATTTTGTAGTCTTGGAAACACAGCCTGTTTCCAATCCCAAAGGACAGACACCTGTCATCTTAGGACGACCGTTCTTAGCCACTTCTAATGCTCTCATCAACTGTAGAACTGGTCAAATGAAGCTGTCCTTTGGGAATTTGACTGCTGATCTTAACATTTTTAATCCAGGGGACCAACCAAATAATCAGCCTCTAGAAATAAACTACATTCAGGAAAGATCAGAAGAAGAAGAGGCTGATTTGAGTTTTGAGGAAATTTTTGATGAAGAGTTAGAGTTTTTAGAAGAAGCAGATCAGGTCCTTGAGAATAATAAAAGTGTGTTAAACATGTGCTGCTTTGAATTAAATTTTGAAGAACTCTTTCTTGATGAACTTAGATTCTTGGAGAATAATCAACAACCAAATTTTTAGAACTTCACAGAAGAATTGGTTGTTAGAAAACAAAACTTTACAGTACAAGAGTCTAAGTTCATTCAGAAATGTAAAATGCATGACACCAATAATACCTACCTTACTTTGTTGCAAGAATTACTGAACACCCCGAAATGCTTGGAAATTCACATTATTGATTATATCATTCTGAATTTGTTTAAAATCCGGGAAAGAATTTTTAACAGTAAGGTAGGATTCAATGTAGAACAGGAACTCTTCATGTTGAATATTTCATTCTACATTGATTATTTTGTTTATTTCAGAATAACAAAAAGAATTTATTCTTTTCTCATTTGAGAGTTTCTTGTTCAGTTGTTAAAAAAAAAGAAAAAAAAGAAAAAAAAGAAAAAAAAGAAAAAAAGAAAAAAAGAGAAAAAAAAGAAAAAAGAAAAAGAAAAAAAAGAAAAAAAAAGAAAAAGAAGAATAAATGTTTGATTTCCTCCTCCTCAGACCAAAGGTAATTGCAGATTTTTATCAGCCGACCAAATATAAGTGATTCACTTCTTATCTGCTTTACTTTATACATCATAGAGTTTGCATTGAGGATAATGCAAAATTTAGGTGTGGGGGTGGGAATTAGTTATTTTTTCTCTTTATTTTACACTTTTAGTTATATTTTTTTTCTTTTTTCTTTTAAAAAAAATTATAAAAATATCGTCACTTACCAAATTGATGGAGTTATGTAATAATTGATTTATTTAATAAATTTGAAATTTTCTAATCCCTAGTTGGTTATTTACTTAAGTTTACTTTTTTTATAACTCTAAATAAATTTCTTAAGAAATGATTTTCAAAGTAGTATACTTTACTTAAGCCTCAACTTGGATTTTTATTTAAAATAATAAAATTTTTACATGCTTAACTTAGAGTTGAAAATAATTTTTTTTAAAGTGTCTTGATTTACATATTTTCAAAATATATATACATAGAAAAAAAATTTTGCAAAAGAAGAGTGCGAAAAATGGGCACAAAAAAAAAACTCTTGAATTCGAGGTGATTCTATCTTATAAAGTCTAAGCTGACCGAGTAATTAAGCCCAAGGAGTATTTTCATACTTAATGACCTAAGCCCATTTGGGTTGGGATCCATTGGCCCAAAACTCGTTAAATGGTCACTTAGAAAGCCCGTTAAAGTAGAAAAAAAATCACCAAGGAAGAAAGAGTTAAAAAATAAATAAAAAAACTAATAAATGTTTTATAGTTGTATATATGGTCTTGGAAAATATTTTAAATCAAGCAACTTGAAAATTATTTAAAACAAAGAGTTAGCATGTTCTTTTCAAAACTTTTAAATTAAATTTCTAAGTCTGGCTTGGTTTTGTATTACTACAATGAGAAGATTTTCTTGATAATATACCTTAGAGTTATATATAAAAATGTTTTCTTGAGTGATAACTGGCTCTAATTAGATTATCTAAAAGTTATCAAGTGAATTTAGTTATTTACTGATTTCTTTAGTTTGGCAAGTTGACCGAATTTTGTGGGTATATTCACTGCAAACCCTCACGAGACTACAACTCGTCCACTAGGGTAACCTTGGGGTTTAAAGGCTTGTTGTATGCGCTAAATACAACCGCGATTCCTGCGAAAGTGAGTGAGGATTTTTTTTCTTACTTTGCTAGAGGACTAGCAAAAGTTTAGGTGTGGGGG
>BQKN01043671.1:0-20424 GCA_022839385.1 Asparagus kiusianus
CATGGTGGTTGGTGCTTGGCAGGTTTGACAATCCGGGTTTCACCTGGCACTGCAGCCTTGTGTGAACCCTGGGGCGTCACACCAAAGTCCCAACTCATTGGGCTTTAAGCAATGCCTTCATGTAGGCGGAGCTCTGTTTTGAGCAATTTTTGCTAAAGTGATATTCACCAGTTTTGGGCAATCTTCGCTTAAGCGATATTCTCCTAATTTAGTTGGATAAATTTTGCCAACTTGGATATGAAGTTCGCTTCCTCTGGTTAGGATGTGAAGTTTGCTTCCTCTGGTTGAGCTTCACTTCATCTTGTAGGCACTTAGTTAATATAGGCAGCTTTTGCATGTGAGCGAGGTTCGCCTCTGCTCTTGAGTATGACGGTTGAACTTGGTCTTCGTCTACTAACTCATTTTGTCATCTTTGTGTAATTACCTATTCAAGAGCTCCTGTGAATCGTCACAATCATTTTGGTCATGATAGGACTCATGATCCTGAAGTGATGCACATTTTTGACTGGAACATCCTGCTATTTCTCGATGGCAGTAGTCAAGAAAGGATTGAGGTCATCTGTACGGGAAGCTATAAGACCTTGCGGGAAATAATTACTGACGCAAAGATCTCCACGCCTCACAAAGATTTGTTGATGAAGCCACATTTTCTCTTTGGAGATAGTGTCCCTGGCGGCAACTCTTTATTCCACTAGGGAGAGAACTATTGGTATGATGCTTAGGGAGACCGTCAATTTGCTTTGTTAGTGATAGAGTGTTAAGTCTCCTTCTTATTCTTACAGCGTCTTGTCGTGCCTCGTTTCATGCGATTTAACCTCACAAATAGGGAGGATAGCATCAAGATAAACATTCTAAAGTATGGGGGCGGCTTCCGTCAAGAAGGACTTTATGGGACTAACATCATAGGGATGCATCCAGGCTTCATGAATGAGGACACGTCGATTAACAAAGCTGCCATCATCCCAAACACCTTTGGGAATGAGCTTATCAAAATCAACACTCAGTATCCGGATGGGGATACCATATTCCCCTGTTGGATTAGGTCAATGGATTCCCAATGGCGGACTCGCCTGGTAGACTTCACTCTCATCACTTTTGAGGAGTGATTGCAAGAGCTAGGGCTCTATACTGTAGTTAGAGCTTCCAAGTATGATGCTGAGATTTGTGCACTGATTTTGTACGGCATTCTGGAGTTGTACAATAGTGATAGTAGCACCTTCTTCACTCTGATGGGGGAGATCAAGATCGCTCTTCACGAGATGTTTGAGGTGTCTTGTTTACTAATTAGGATTGTCCATACGTGGAGTGTTTTCCTACAAATGTGGAGTTTAGTACTTACTCTCATACTTCCCATGTTGTAAAGGCTTTTCGAGAACTAGTCTGCCACTTCCTCATTTACCAAAGGACTATTGGGAGCACTGGACATGACCATGCCATACCTCATGTTCCTCAGGCAGAGTATTTATTTCCCAATGTTAGTAAAAAGGAAAATGTTGGTGCAATCCCTCCTGCCACGGATGTTGATGTTGAGACTCGCATCTTCAAGGATGGCTCTGTATTGCACACTGCTGACTCTGACGTGTGTGGGTTTCATGCCGACGACCAATTTGAGAGTTTCCATCATTAGGCGAAGGAGCTAATATCTGAGTTAGCATTGCTTGTAGGGTTCTTCTCTATTTGGCTGAAGGGTTGTGTCATGCCTTCTCGGTTGAAAGATTGCATCTCGATTAAGGTGCTATACCCCATCGTGTTGTTGGCCTCTTGGCATAGCTTAGCTCTTCTACCAGTGATAGAGAGTTGCATTCATCATGACCTAAGAGAACTAGCCACTGAATATTTGAAGTAGGGGGATAATTGCTCGAGGAATCAAGTACTAATCCTAGGGTGGAGCTACCATATACCTATTTGGTAATACGGTTCACTCAACACTACCCTCAGTTGATGTCAGCCGCTATGCCTAGTAGTGGGATGTTACATTGCTTCAGAGGTACGAACGTTCAAAATGGCTTGTTAAGTGCCCTGTTAGGGTTCGTAGGATTCTCCGGAACTTCTACACACTCGGTTTACAAGATTACCGAAAACTCTCACACTACACAAACACTATGTAATCACATTTTACACACTAATTGTAGGAACCTAGCCCGTGTCCTCCTCCTCAAGTGCTCGATTACAACCTCTCCCTAGGTTCGTCAATCGACGCCATTCCTATTGGATTTGACCCCGTCTCTCGCCTCACACTTCTCTCGGTGTACAAGTGTATTACAAGTGATTCTCACAAATAAAGGTTAAATATAATGATTTGTTCTCAATTAACAAGTGAGAACACAATAAAGCTCACACTCACTAAATCACACCCCACAACCCACACTATATGGTATGAAAATATAAAGCTCAATAAGTGTGTGTGATAACAATGAATGAAAACTCAATAGATATAGCTAAATGAAATGAAAGGGAAATAATAAGCTATATAAGAGTTTAGATAACTTCTCAAACAAAAAGAACAGTAGAGATGATTCTAATAGGATTGAATGCCACTTCTTGTTGTAGAAAAACTTCTCTTGAAAAACTGATTGATGAAATCAACTATTAAACAGCTCTTAAACACAATCAATATTTTGTTAAACACCAAACTTGGATTTCTTGGTTGTATAAAGAAAGATCAGCAATGGGGTATATATAGCACCCCAATACAACAGTAAAAAATAAGTAAAAGACCAAAAACCCAGTTTGAAAACAGGTAGAAAAACTAGCCGTTATAAAGGCTCTGACAGCTTGGCGGTCGCCCGGTCCGGTCGACCGCTGAGCTTAAAAAACACAGTGAACGAGGGTTTAAGGCTGGCGGTCGACCGACGATATTTTCGGTCGACCGGAAATTCTATCGGTCGACCGGTGAGGTCGACCGCGAGCATGAGCTCAGAAAACAACTGTCGGTCGACCGGACCGGTCGACCGAAAACTGAAATATGCATATTGACAGGTTTTGGGGTAATTTTTAAAATTCATTAAAAATATCAAATCAAATCCAAAAATAGTGAAACTTTGGGAAAAGTTTCTAAATGATGAAATAAACATGTTTGAAAAGGAATTTTTGGAAAATCAATTTTCGTTTGTGAAAACTCCCTGTTTTTGAAAAGTGTTCAGAAAACCTATTTTTCATGAATACGAAAATTAACATAGAGCTTTTAAACATGTATATATATATATTGTATATGTATTGTATGTATTTAATGAAGTATAAAAGAGCTGTAAACATGAGATAAAAGTTATTGTAACAATGTTTGATGAAAAAATAATTATATGATAGAAAACGTCAAAAATCGTGTTACGTGTACATATATTAAGCTTAAATATAATCATACAATATATGTAAGTGAACTAAACATATACCTAGGTAAATCCACACATATGAACTTGAATCTTTAACGCTTGACTGAAGTGTGTTGAAATACCTGAAAAGAGAAACATAAACACAGAACACTAGAGAACATATTAGTAATAAATTGTTTGACAAATCATCATCAAAACTATAGGGTCAACAATCTCCCCCTTTTTGATGATGTCAAACAATTTATACAAGAATATGAAATATAAACTGATAACCCACATATAAGCCAAACATAGATAAATCATGCATGAATGAGCACATAAACCATATATGAATATGAATAAATATATGTACTATATGAGTTATATGTGGATTTTTCTCCCCCTTTGACGACATCAAAAAGGGAAAAATGAAAGATAGAAGCAATGCTCCCCCTGCTTATAAGCACAGATAATAAAAAATATATCAAAGACTCCCCCTGTCAAATAGAATAAATGACACTAAAGAGTATGTAAAGGAGCTAAGCAAACTAAACAATCATAAGCAGTACATAAAACAAAGAACTCATTATCATCAACTTATTTTCCACACACCAAAAAAATGAATATTGTTTCAACTTGGCATGATCATAGAAGAAATGAACTAAACACAATAAATCACAAATCATCACATAAGCATTAGAAACTACATAGTTTCGCATAAACATGGATTGTCCCACAAGATAGCAAACCATACATAAAAGGTCACATAGATATAGAGTTATTACACTCAAACTCAAAACATAGATATCAAGTTTTCTAACTCAAAGTTAAACAACATCATAAGCATAGAGATCTCTGAACGTTTGAGAACTGAGTCTCAAGACGATCCAGACGATCACAAATATCAGAAGCTGATGAGGAAGAAGCTCTAGACCGGGAACGAGAAGATGATGACGGAGTGAGATCAGAAAAGGAAATCTGCATTCTTGAAAGAGAAACCTTATCAAAGAAGTCCTTCTTGGCTTCAATTTTTGGTTCATTGGTGAGATTAACACCGAAGTGTTGAAAGATAAGAGTGAGAAAGGAGCCAAAAGGTAAAAATTTGGTATGCTTCGATGCCATATTATTTAGAATTACAGTTGCCCAATCTACTTTGACTTTGGCAAAAATGGCGTAAACAGCATTGACCTTATCAGAAGCAAAATGATCAAGGCTACCGGTTTTAGGAATTAAGTTTTGAGCAACGATTCTAGCAATGAGTTTTGCATTGGGATTGAGAGAATTGTTGTTCATGGGATAATAGCAACCAGGCTTAAACATGAGTTGGTTTATAGCTGGATCTCTGAGTTCAACAGACATAAGATCAACGTCACCTGTTGGGATTTTAAGAATCCCCGCAAGTTCGTTGACAGAAAATGATATTGCAACATTTTTAACAGATGAGATAATGGTCAGACGACCATCAGCAGACGATGACGTAGATAGGTTGGCATAAAAAAGATAAACTAGAAATGGATAATAAGGAACTTTATATTCCTCATTCAACAATCTATCCAAACCAACATTACGAAGAATAGACTGAGTGTCATATAAAATCAACTCAAGATATTTGATATATCTAGTTGGAAGAATTTTTAGTTTACACAGTTCCCTATATTTCCTAACAAGAGATTTAAAAAGCAGATAGTCCTCATAATGTGAAGCTTTTATAGAGGAGGAACTAGATTCTGGTTTAGATCTCTTTTTGGGAGGCTTGGGAGGCATGATAGATTAGGGTTTTGAAAAGATAACAGAAATTATCAATTTCCTGTAAACAATAAAGAATTTAGAGCAAATTAAAGAACTGCCCTAGAACAGAAACCCTAGATTGAGAATATAAACATAAGAGCACTGAAATCAAGAGATAGGGGAAGAGTTTACCCACAATTTCTGATAGAACTCGACGGAGAGGAGCGGCAGTCGAACAAAACGGGCGACCGAAGAAGAGAGTCGGAATTTTCTGACCCTAGCTCTGCGATTTTGAATTTGGAGGAAGAAGAGAAGTCGGATGTTTTGAGAGAGGGAACAACGGCTGGGATTGAGTAGATGATAAATTCAATGGTGATGTAGAGTTTGGGTCCAAAACAGATATCCAATTACAAAATCGAAACCCGATAAAAATTCAAAGTCGCTGCAGAAATTCCCTGTCGGTCGACCGACGCGGTCGACCGAAACGATTACAAAGAGTTCGTCGGTCGACCGGGTCGGTCGACCGCGAGAAAGTAAAAAGACAGGTATTTTAGAAAATTTGATTTGAGAGTTTTTCAATTTTAGACCTTTTGGAAAAATGTTTTATAATATACTAAAAGTTTTATAAGATATATGTAAGTGTTTTTAATTATAAAAACATACAAATAATTTATTTTAGCATAATGAATACAATTTGTCATTAAAAACTCAAAAGATCAATTATTCAAAATAAGAACAAAAACAAAACACTAAAACAAAAGAAATGATATAAAAATCATTTTGGTACCACTAGAACTTGGGACATGACCCCTATCGTTTAAATCTAAGGCCCTAGGGTTATGAACCCGTTTGGGCGTGTTTTGTGCACCGATACGATCAAAGCAAAAATTATAAACGTGACCCATACGATTACAATTTGTGCAATGTAGAGGTTTGAATGGTTTACGTTGACCGAAATGGAATGCACGTGATTCATTTGCAAAAATAGATCTTTCTTTGTAATTATTTTGCAAGCGAGAATTTCTTTTCAAATCGAAACAAAACATGGCCAAATGACCAAAACGGCCACAATAATCACATTTGTACACATGAGCATGTTTATGATTTACACTATGTGTGTGTACATGTGTATGTGATGAAGAAGCTTGATGGGATGCACAATCATGAATAGGCTTGTCAATTTTTGGTGCATTATGACAAAATTGAGTTAAATGGCCTTTAAGACCGCAAATAGAGCATTTGTGAATTTTGTCATACATATGTGCATAGTGAATAGGTTTCTTTGAAGAATTAACATTGAATTTTGCACATAAGTCCATAAGCTTTTTATTATTAGCAATACAAGTGTTTAGTGTTGAATCTAAGGTAGATATTCATTTTCTCATTTGATTCAACTCATCATTATGCATACAAGCATTGCTACTAGAAGTAGGATAAACAAGATTACTCATCATAGATTTCAACTTATCTACTTCTAACATAGCATTATGTTTTTCATGAAGCAAACTAGCATTTTTAATTTTTAAATTTTCATTGTATTCTTTAAGAATTATATTTTTATTTGTAATGAAATTAAACTTAGTGGCTAGTGTTTCATGAATGGATTTCATATTTACATACTTACTCTTTACACCAATATAGCAATTGTGTAACTTTTCAAACTCAAGAGCAAGTTCATCAAAAGTAATAATATTATCGTTATCAAGCTCGCATACCTCACTAGGGTTATCACCTAGTGGTATTGTACATAGAGATGAGGCTTCTTTAGAACTCAAAGCGGGATTTTCCAACGCTTGTTGAATAGCCTCCAATTTCCCTTCGTGTGCTTCAATAAGTTTCCATAATGCGTAAGCACTATCAAAATTAGCAAATTTGTTAGAAAACGATGAGTGAAAAGCATTAATCAAATATTGTAATAAAAGCTTGTTCATATTAAACAATCTTTTATTATTCTCACTCCATTTGGATTTTTCCGAAATGGGAACAACATAGCCATCCTCAATAATTTCCCACAAATCAAATTGATTACATGGAACGAAAAGTTTGAATCTAATACGCCATTGAGCATAGGGAAAAATATCCAAACGAGGAGCAATATTAATAGCGTATCCTAAGCAAGATGAATCATTCATATCCATAACGATGAAATGCAAGAGACACAATATAATTGAAATTAGCTTAGCACAAATACAATAACTTGGATCTTTAACTCAAGGCGGTTAGTCCTTAAATCAAAGAGCACCAAGCTCTGATACCAATTGTTAGACCCTAGAGGGGGGGTGATTAGGGTCTTATGCTAATCTAATCCTAATTAAAAGTTAATTAAAAATTATGTTGATCAATATGTTCTTGCAAGAGATAGATATGAACAATAAGAACAATAAGCACAAAAGAAATATACGCTAAGCAAACACAAACACAAGATATGTTTACGAGGTTCGGTCCCCACGACCTACGTCCCCGCTCCTCATCTCGAGGAGATATCCACTATCACAATCCGGTTTGGAAGCCGGAACTTCTACACACTCGGTTTACAAGATTACCGAAAACTCTCACACTACACAAACACTATGTAATCACATTTTACACACTAATTGTAGGAACCTAGCCCGTGTCCTCCTCCTCAAGTGCTCGATTACAACCTCTCCCTAGGTTCGTCAATCGACGCCACTCCTATTGGATTTGACCCCGTCTCTCGCCTCACACTTCTCTCGGTGTACAAGTGTATTACAAGTGATTCTCACAAATAAAGGTTAAATATAATGATTTGTTCTCAATTAACAAGTGAGAACACAATAAAGCTCACACTCACTAAATCACACCCCACAACCCACACTATATGGTATGAAAATATAAAGCTCAATAAGTGTGTGTGATAACAGTGAATGAAAACTCAATAGATATAGATAAATGAAATGAAAGGGAAATAATAAGCTATATAAGAGTTTAGAAAACTTCTCAAACAAAAAGAACAGTAGAGATGATTCCAATGGGATTGACTGCCACTTCTTGTTGTAGAAAAACTTCTCTTGAAAAACTGATTGATGAAATCAACTATTAAACAGCTCTTAAACACAATCAATATTTTGATAAACACCAAACTTGGATTTCTTGGTTGTATAAAGAAAGATCAGTAATGGGGTATATATAGCACCCCAATACAACAGTAAAAAATAAGTAAAAGACCAAAAACCCAGTTTGAAAACAGGTAGAAAAACTAGCCGTTATAAAGGCTCTGACAGCTTGGCGGTCGCCCGGTCCGGTCGACCGCTGAGCTCAAAAAACACAGTGAACGAGGGTTTAAGGCTGGCGGTCGACCGACGGTATTTTCGGTCGACCAAAAATTCTATCGGTCGACCGGTGAGGTCGACCGCGAGCATGAGCTCAGAAAACAACTGTCGGTCGACCGGACCGGTCGACCGAAAACTGAAATATGCATATTGACAGGTTTTGGGGTAGTTTTTAAAATTCATTAAAAATATCAAATCAAATCCAAAAATAGTGAAACTTTGGGAAAAGTTTCTAAATGATGAAATAAACATGTTTGAAAAGGAATTTTTAGAAAATCAATTTTTGTTTGTGAAAACTCCCTGTTTTTGAAAAGTGTACAGAAAACCTGTTTTTCATGAATACGAAAATTGACATAAATCTTTTAAACATGTATATATATATTGTATATGTATTGTATGTATTTAATGAAGTATAAAAGAGCTATAAACATGAGATAAAAGTTATTGTAACAATGTTTGATGAAAAAACAATTATACGATAGAAAACGTCAAAAATCGTGTTACGTGTACATATATTGAGCTTAAATATAATCATACAATATATGTAAGTGAACTAAACATATACCTAGGTAAATCCACACATCTGAACTTGAATCTTTAACGCTTGACTGAAGTGTGTTGAAATACCTGAAAAGAGAAACATAAACACAGAACACTAGAGAACATATTAGTAATAAATTATTTGACAAATCATCATCAAAACTATAGGGTCAACACATTGCACACGTGGACCGGCGTTTGACCTACGTCGTAATGCGTTGACTGGTATGAACACAGTTTATACTCATACGTTAACTGGAGTCTACACAATTTAAGTTCTTAAGATGTTAGAACGGGAAGGACCAGTTTATACTCGTATACTCCTGGGAGTTCGAGTCACGAGACCGATTAGTAAAGTTGGTGCGTCAGTGACTTTTGTACCTTATTACGATTACTCATAAATAACCATAATACTTATAGAATTTTTGGTAAACCTTTAACCATAAACGGGTTTGATGGGCCTTTACCGACTATCGTTTCAGTCGAGCTAGCATGCAAATTGTTTAAGTTCGTTCCACAGGTGACGTTATTCTAAAAGAATGAACTCTTAGACTTGATGCTATGATATTGAATATATAGACTTCGTCATTTGTCGTGAGAATAGACTACTTGATAACGCGTGTTAGGCGTAGACTTTAGGATTTTTGGCAAACCCTCAGCCATCAACGGATTTGATATGCCTTTACCGATTACCGTTTGAATCGGGCTTGCATATTAATTATCTAAATCTGTTTCACTTGTGTTGTTATGCTACGAGAATGAACTCTCTTAGACTTGGTGCTATGATATTGAATACATAGGCTTCGTCCTTTTTACGGGGAAAAACCTACCTGGCAACGCGTGTTAGATGTGGACTTATCTCTATTCAGGAATTGAGATAACATCCCCAGACGTGAATCCTAGAGTCCTTTTCACGGATAAAGGTTAACCGGCAACTCGTGTTATACGTTGACTTATCTCTACTTAGGATTCAGAATAAAATTCCCCGTACATGTAAGGCACGGATTTTTAGCGTTATTAATAATGGTATGTCACGATGTTGAATATGTAGACTTTTCTCCTTTTTACTGTAAAAGAATAACCAGCAACGCGTGTTAGGCGCTGACTTATCCCTACTTAGGATTCGGGATAAAATTCCCTGTGTATGTAAGGCATGGATTTTAGCATTATTAATAATGGCCTGCCATGATGTTGAATACTTGGGCTTTTGTCCTTTTTGTGGTAAAAGATTAACCGGCAATGCGTGTTAGGCGCTGACTTATCCCTACTTAGGATTCGAGATAAAATTCCCTATGCGTGTAAGGTATGGATTTTGACGTTATTAATAATGACCTGTCACGATGTTAAATATGTAGGCTTTTGTCCTTTTTAAGGTAAAAGACTAACCGGCAACACGTGTTAGGCACTGACTTATCCCTTCTTAGGATTTGGGATAAAATTTTACATACATAGAAGGTACGGATTTTGGCGTTATTAAAAACGGCCTGTTATGATGTTAAATACATGGGCTTTTGTCCTTTTTATGGTAAAAGATTAATCGGCAACGCGTGTTAGGCGCTGACTTATCCCTACTTAGGATTCAGGATAAAATTCCCCATGCATGAAAGACATGGATTTTTGGTGCTACAGTTTTGAATACGTAGACTTAGTCGTTTTTGTGGGAACGAGCCATCCTGCAGCATGTATTAGATGTAGATTTATCTCTATTTAGGGATCGAGATAAAGTCCCCCATGTGTGTAAGACATGGATTTTGGTGTTAGAAGGTGGTGTCTTCTCTTGGGGCAAAGACGAACCTGATGCTGGAGAGGAAAAAATTTATATTCTATCTCTGGGTGCAAAAGAAACTCAAAATGGGATCTTCACTTCGAGAATCAAAAAATATTCGGATAACCCTAACTGTCGGAAGGCTTGATTACCTAATCTGAAGGTGGATTTCTTGTTTATTGAGAGAGAACTCCGGTTTTGGCCCTAACTGTAGGAAAGTTTGACCAAGTGGGAGGTTTGAGATGACTCTAACTATAGGAAGGCTTGATCGCTTGATTTGAAAGTAGACCTCTCATTCATGAAAGGAATTAAGAGGGGATTTTGGCTTTGGTCCAAACTATAGGAAGGTTTGACCAAGAAACAGTGAGAGTGAAGATACAAATAATGCCGGGAATGTTGACTCGTACAAATCACTCAGTGGGGTTTTTGGTGTCAAGTGGCTAGGACTTAACATGAAGGGGTTTGAAAATCACCATGGATCAGCAACTTGAACTTTTGAATACCGTGTTGGGACTTTAACGTTAGGAGTGTTAAGTGCACAAACACAGTGGGAGTTTGAATGGACTCAGTTGAAAGAATTTTCGCAGACCAACTGTCAGTTAATTTTATCAATGAGGAACTTTATGATGGAGGACCGTGAATCATCAAGTACTCCACAGTTACACTATAAGAGTTTTGCGAGGGATGATTGACCAGATAAAGTCATTAAATCTCATCTCGACGAAAGAGTGCTCGGAAAATCACAGTGGGTAGATTTTAATCATATTGGAAACGATTAAATAGCCATAGTGAGAGGTTTTTAATCATTTTTTATAATCAAGAATGAATTATTCAGACGACCGGTCTTCATCTTGAATAATAAATCAGTTTTGGGTTATCCTTAAGAATACCATGTGTAGTATTCTCTAGAAACTTCTGATTGGATTGCCTTAAGGTGTTCCACCCCCAGCTCTTTGGTGAACCTACTGTGATGCCCCTATTTTCACACATGACCGTAGTCTAAGATGAATCCAGAGATGTCAAACCTGTCATGCACCCACACTATGCAATAACACGTTTCACCAAGAACAGTAATATCCTCTAGTGGAATTAAAAATAAGTGTAGGTACAAAACAAGCAAAATAAGGTAAATAAATACAATAGACATGGTATAGAAGGATAAATCTCATAAATGAAACCATGTCTCAAATGAAAAAAATGTAAACACCTAAATAAAATTCTTGTAAGAGTAGTATTAAAAGTAATATTAAGAATATTAAGAGTAATATTCTCCAGGAACTTCCCGTTGTTGAAAATAAGGGAAGCAGTTTATCCTCATATACTCGTTAAAGGTTGCCGAAAATAGTTTATGCTTATATACCTGTTGGAGTATCAGGGAGCAGTTTAACCACATATACATGTTAGAGGAAAGCATTCTCATTCGGCTCATTTTGGCGTTATGATGCTGGCGTCAACCAAGGCTTGAATGTTGTTTTTGAGAGAGAAGCAAGCTTTGGTGGGATGAAGGATCCTCCTATGGTACGCACAATACTTTGGATCCAAAGTGTTGTCTGCTTCCTCCTAATTTGTAATAGGTGGTAGCTTGATTTTGTTGTTTTCAATGAGGTATTTAAAGATAGTAGGAACCTCTTCATCCTTAAAGGGGTACTCTTTTTAGAGTCTCGGATCCGAAGTCCTTCACTACTTCTGAGGTTGCTGTTGTGACGTCTGATTAGCATCAACAGCCCTGCAGGTGCCTTTCCCTTACCACGAGAAGCAAAATTCAAGTTCGGGGGGTTAGTCGTCAGTTGGCCTCTCTCAAGCTTTTTTCTTTTGAGAAATTGTTCGGCTTATTTCCCTCGTAGTTTTAATTCTTTCCATGTTGTGGATGGCACGACCCCCAGGGCTTCCAGCACATCAATGGAGAGATTGTTGTAGCATGTCTACAAGATAAATTCCTCTATGACATGACCCCTATAATTTATTACCTTGTTGCGGAAGTGTTTAACAAAGCTATCAATTGACTCCTCGTCCTTTTGCTTCTTGTCCAAAAGGGCTTTGATCGACACTTTAGTGTCATCGTTGAAGAAGTTATTAAGGAACAAGGTTTTTATGTCATTCCAGCTATTGATACTTCCTGGCTTGAGACGGCGATGCCAATCAAATATGGCCCCACGAAGGGTGCCAATAAATGACTGGACCATCAAAGGTTCATTGTCGAAGGTCACACCCATGTGGGACTTGAAGTAAATTAGGTGTTGAGTGGGTGAGTCCTTTTTGTCGAACGGTGTGAAGTTAATTAGATTGAACTTCGTCGGGTATGGGATTGACTCCCACTCCCTTGGGTAGGGACATGGAATACTAGTCTTCTTTACCTCTTGAGCAGACATCAGTGCATTGATCTTACTCTCTAGGTCTTTTATTTTTGTGTTCTCGCCCGCATTTTCTTTCAGGCGCTTTTGGGGAGGAACAACTAGACCACCCCTAATGTTGTCATCCTCAGTGGGATCACCCTAGCATTTTGGTCAACAGGAGAGGTATCAGTGTTAAGATTCTCTTCCGCTTCTGAATCGCTATCTACTTGATTGGTAGCATTACGACTGCTAGATTCACCAAACTGATTTTATAAGGCTTGAGTTTGTTGATCATGCAATTCCCTTATCTGTTACACAAACATTTCTATTTTGAATTTGAAATTCTCTTTTTTGCTTAGCCAGAGCGTCTTCAAGGATTTTAGTCATTTGTTCAGTGGTGATCATGAACGCCTCACGAGATTGTCTTGTGTTAGACACTATATTGTCAGAAGTGATCGCGGAGTTGGTGTCTGACATTTCATCCTTCCAGGAGTGTCCTCTATCCGGTCTAGGTCGTCTAGTTCTTGACCATAACCAAGCGATGCGTTGAGATGCCTCTGAGAAAGAGTTAGGGGTGTAACGCCTTGTCGATTTTCCTTTATTAGCCACATTGATGGTAACTTTGGAAGCTCGTCATCATGATCGGCATATTTCTTCTTGTAGCAGCGTCTTGATTTAGATTTGGATACTTCGATGGAGATTCTTTTGAATACTAAGACTCTCAGTGGAGCGTTCTTGGGGCAGCTACACTCTAATAATACTGCTCTAATTAACCTCTCACAAGGATAGTGAGAGTCTAATTCTAGGGTACTACTCTTTTGCGATTTATTTGTACCCCAGCCCGATAATACAACTCTCGACGTTGTAGTCGGAGCAACCTATCAGCTGTTGGTTTGAGTCTCCAGGTATAACGTTGTCGTTTGACAGACATATTTTCTTCTGAATGGGTAATGCCTTATTGGCGTTCACAAGAGTCGTGCGTTTGGGATCACGCCCTCATGAGGGTGCATCCTTAACAGGCTTCTAGTCTTTTGTACGCACCCCCAATCGGGTAGTTACAGAAATGGTCTTGTTGGGAGGTCGTGTATGACCCCAAGTTCGATGAGTTGTTCGAGGTTCGTTCATTAGGCCTAAGCATTCTTTGACCGGAAGTTTGCCTCAATCCCCATGCAAAGGACCAAGGTGATCCATGATCTTCATCTTGAATTGGGAAAGATCCACGCTACCATGGGACTTCACTAAATGTACTGGATCAACTTGAATAGGAACGGAAGCGGATGAGGACTCAGAAATGGCTGCATGAGGTGAGGCAAGTGCTGGCTAGGTTGAGCTAGCTCGCCATGGCGCGGGCCAGCTTGAGGTGGCTTGGCCTTGGCTGAGCCACCGTTTGCTGGCTCGGCCTTGGTCAAGCCATTATAGGCTGGCCTGGCCTTGGCCGAGTAAAGCTTGGCCGACTCAAAATTTCCTGGTGTCTCGGTACTTGTTCGAGTCACTGTTTTGGATTTTAGACTCCATTCTTGGCGTGGTTTTAGTGGTTTATTGGCCACCTTGTCCTCTTTCGTGCCTTGTGCCTTTCGTGCTAAGGTACGCACGTGGTGCTTTTGGATGTGCTCCTCGAGAGTTGAATGAGTCCTTTTGATACGGACCCATTCGCTGGCCGATGGCTTAAAAGAGGGGCCATTTGCTTGCTGTTGAGGCGCTTGGTGCTCCCTGAACTTTAGATCTGTGTGACAATGGATCCCGTCAACCGGCTCCAAGGCCTTGGCAAGCTAACATGTAAGGCGTTGGCATTGCCTCTGATGAGCCCTCTTTGTCAGAATTGGCGCCCCTTCGTTAAACAACTCCTGGACTAAATAGGAGTCATTGTGATCTGAAATCTCAACTTTATTGGATGTCAGAGGAGCGTTATGAGGGAATGCCTTAGCAACAATTAGGCGAGAGTCACCCCAAGCCTTCTTTGCTGCTGATTTCTTCCTGTACTTGCGGGATGAGGAAGATCTTGATGAGGATGAGGAGAGGTATTCCTAATATGATTCAAGTGATAATCATGCTTAGATCACCTCTTATAAAACAATCTCTTGGCAACGAGATTAGGTAAAGATGTCCACTAATAGATATTTTACATCAATATAAATATTGGATATATCTTTCCTATATACATGATTACACAAAAATAGTTTCGAAACATTTATGTATTTTACCCATAATATGCTTAGGATAAAACAAACCAAAATCTATTATATCATATTCGACAAGAAAAGTAGATAAACAATCATGTCAAGCTCTTGGAGCTTGTTTCAACCCATATAAAAACCTTTGCATCTGGTAAACAAGATTTTGAAGGAAAGTATTAATAAATCCGGGGGGTTGCTCAAATATAAACCTCTCATTAATAAGGTCAAAAACAAAGTATATTTCAAGAAAAAGTGATGTTTTATCAAGCAAGAACATCCTGGTAAAATTTTATCAATTCATGAAAAACATGAGAATCTGTTAAAGAGAATCATGAAAAAATTATGAATGATATATTTTCAAATCATATACCAAGTATTCTTTTTCTTTTAAAGATTTTATAAAATTGTTTACAATTTTGTTTATAAAACCTAAATAAAAATCATCTTCAAGAACATAAAAAAAACCAAAAAGCTAAAAAAATTGTTCTTAAAGGTCAAATTGTTTTGGCACCTAAGAGCTTTTGGTGCTGGAAGGTTTAAAGACATGACCTCTATCATTTAAGTTCAAAGCCCTAGGGTTATGTTTCCTTTTAGGCTCATTTTGTGCACGTGTCCGGTCATAGTAATAATCACGCAAATGACTCATCCTATTGTAATACGATGTAATGTATACATTTATTTATAATAACCATGAGATTGTGCATAATGAACATTTACAAACAAAGGTAATTTATTTAAAGTATTTTGCAAATGTGAAATCCTTTTAAACAAAGGTGGTCTTTTTGGAACATTTAGCAAATTTGAAACTTTTTGCAAATTAAAATTTTTTTTTGCTAAATGTCCAAATCTACCACAAACATCACATTTAAACACATGTGGTCTTTTAGAAACATTTGGCAAATGTGAAGCTTTTTGTAAATCGAAATAACATTTTGCCAAATATCCATATTTACCACAATAATTGCATTTAAACACACTATCATGCTTATGATGAAAAATTGGCACATGTGTGTGTACATGATGAGGAGACTTGATGGGATGCACAAGGAGCAATATGATTATTAATTGTAGGTTTTCGTACATCATAGTAAAATTTAGCAATATGGCCTTTTCGGTAACAAATACAGCATTTATAAACTTTGATATACATGTGTGCATAGTGAGTGTTTGATTTGGAAGAATTTACACATGACTTTACACACAAATTGTAGGATCTGAAATAGATACACTTGAACACTAGAGGGGGGTGAATAGTATTCTTTTAAAAGTTATGCAAAGTATATTATAAATTGTAAAGAAAAATAGCAATCTCAGAAAATCACAATCACAAACACAGGGATTTTATACTGGTTCCACCAATCCGGTGTACATCCAGTCCCCAAGCAAAACCCGCTTGAGAGTTTCCACTATGATTTTGAATAAACTTACAAAATCAAACGCAAACCTGACCAATTTGCAAGTCCCTGCAAATTAGAACACCAATTGACAAACACCTTGTCAATTTGAACACCAATCTCTACACCAAGAGATCAACCCTCTCAAACTCGAGAGAAATCCTTTTTAAGCAAGAACACAATTGATCCTATAAGCATTGAATGTGTAATGAAGTGCAGCAGTGGCTTAGGATTCTTTTAATATCTGTAAATTGCCTAAATGATAAGTATTTGATGAATGTTTAAAGGAAATTCCAGAAACTTCTCTTTTTCTCAAAAATCTGAATGTTTTTCACTTGAAAAATTGCACAAAGATCAAAGCTTATGGGTGTGTATATCTCTGCAATTTTTCTGAACAAATAACCTATTTATAGCCCTTGAAAAGACAAATTTTTGAATTTTAAAAACGTTTAAAAACGGCTATAAACAGTCACATATTCAAACTTTGAAAACTGGAAAAACTGTATCTGTAGTCGACTACTATTGACATTAGTCGACTACACTGAGTTCAAACAGACTCTGTGTTTTCGGAAAATTTTCTCAGTAGTCGACTATAATGCTCATTAGTCGACTACACTGCATTTTGACAGAAACTGATAAATTGAAATTTGAGTTCAGTAGTCGACTATTATGTTAATTGGTCGACTACACTGTAAAATATCAGAAACTTATGTTTCTGTCAAACACCTGAGTAGTCGACTATAATCACTATTAGTCGACTATACTGTAAATTGACAGAAACATGTATTTGAGTTTTATACATGAGTAGTCGACTACTATTCTAATTAGTCGACTACTAAGAGTAAAAATTCTGCTATAAAGAGTTTTTATAATCAAGTTTTAACTATTATTCTAATGGTTAACATATGGGATTTCTATAGTTAACCAACACACTAAGCCTGTGTTAGTGTGTTCTAAAATTGTGTGTGTGTGTGTGTGCATGTGTGTGATCAAGGCTTGTACAATAATTCTAAGTAAAGAAAATATAAAATACATTATCTCATTTGTTCTTCATTTTCTTCACTTCAAAATGCCTTGAAATCAACTTGCATTTTTCACATATTCTGATATTGAAATCTGCATATAAAAGTTAGTGCACACACATTATATAAATTGTTATCATCAAAACACTATCATGGAGATATGATATTCAACATTCTCCCCCTTTTTGATGATAACAAATAATTTATGCCAAGGTATGTATTTTATAATCAGGTTAAAAAACATAATGAAATAACCATACTTACTCCCCCTGCATATAATACTTACTCCCCCTGCATATATGCAATTTAAGTCTATAACAGTACATATCATAAGTACATAACATAAGTACGTAACATAACTATTTCTCCCCCTTTGTTATCAACAAAAAGAGGAAGCTAAACATGACATTATTTCTTCAACATGAGCTAAAACTTCAAACAGATCATCCAGGTTATGAACATAGTCCATAACTTCACCCATCCAAATAGGTAGGCAAAGACTTGCCATAAAGATCAAAAGTTCCACAATGTTCATCACCATGATCTGTTTAAAATATATAGCACATGCATTATCTAACCAAACATTATCATAAATAATAGAAACACATAATTAACATAAGTGACATAGTAGCAACATAAGAAACATATTACATAAGTCCTAACAACACACAACCACATAGTTTTTGAAACTTAAACATAATAACATAATTGTTTTGACACATAACATTAAAACATCTTAAGGTGCTGGAGGAGGTTGCTGTCATTAAAAATATGTATTAAGCTTTGTGTCGAAGTCTTCAAACTTCTTGATTAGCTCTTCTTGATTCCTAATGATGTATGAATTTTGTGCATATAGAGCTCTTTGACCAGTTTCAAGTTCAAGGATACGTGCACTTAAAGTGTTGTATTGTACGTCTGAAAAGCAAGAGGGTTATGTAGGAAATGGTGGTGGTTGACTTGAAGAAGCTCTTGCTTGAGTTGAAGATTGTGGAATATCTTCTTGATGAGGTTCAGGTTCATTTTGAGGATTTTGTTCTTGAATTTTAAAGTTTGTCAATTTCATCCTAGTTAGGGCATTAGAGTCAAAAAATTCAATAGAACGGACAACAGAATTTTCAGATTGGAGATCTACATAGAATTTGTCAAAGATTTTAGTTAGGAATGCACCATAAGATAGAAATCCTCTTGGAATAGTCAAAAGATTGTCAAAGTAAACTTCAGCCCAATTAACTTGTATATTTCCCATTATAGCATATAAAGCTTTCGCTAAATCTAGGGAAATGAAATAAAAACTTCCAGTTTTTGGAAACAAGTTATAGGCTAAGATACGAGCAATGAACCTAGGAATTGGACGAAGTTTGTTTGAGTTGTTTAATGGTTTGCCATATCCAGGAAGAAATATTTGATTTGACAAAAGTTCTGAATCATTCATCCTAACAGACCTAAGAGAAACTCCTTGAAAAGGAATATTGAAGATTTTACCAATTGACTTTGTAGTTAAGTCAATCTCTATTCCTTTAACAAGAGTTTTTAGTTTTTCCGAGCCACCAATAGTTCCCACACGTTCTATATTAGTATAGAACAGTTGTACAAGAAACGGATATGTGGGTTTTCTATTTTCAGCAGAAAATAACTCAAGCAATCCTACATTTTCAAAATATGAACCAAAGTTCCAGGGTATAAAATCATAAAATTTCACAAATCGTCCTGGAAGAACTTCAAAAGCTGATAATTTGTTAAATTCTTCTAATAAATCAAGACTTTTTAAATATATGATGATTTCATCATTGACAGAGGTATGGGTTTGCTTATCTTTCTTAGATCTAGACATGATTAGATAGATAAATGACAAAAGATGTAAAGATCAAGTTTAGAAGCAATACCCCAAACTGTAGAACCCTAGATTAGTCGACTATAGCCTGGATTGGTCGACTACTTAGCTTGACGACAGGTTGACAGTTTTGAGAGATTTGAAGAAATTTATGAACAAAATTGAGAAAAGAGATGAAGCCCTAACCTGGAATCGATGACTCTGAAGAGGAGAAGATGGGGTTTCGGTTTTGGGTGTAGTTAGATGGTAGTTTTTGTTTTTAACTTTATCTTTTAAGAATAAAACATTATGTATGGTTGAGATTTGATAGTAACTTAAGTGTAGGGTTAAGATTTGATCTTAAATGTATGGTTAGGATTGATGGAGTTAAAAAAGAATGGTTGTGATGAATTTTACTTAAGTGAAACGGGTATGGGTATTGGGTTTTTGGTTTGGAAATCCAATAAGCTTTTAAAAACTGTAACATTGAAAATACAGGATCAGTAGTCGACTAATAGTGAGAGTAGTCGACTACATTGTATTTGACAGAAAGATGAGTTTCAGTTTTTAACTCAGAGTAGTCGACTAATCTGTATTGTAGTTGACTACACTGTAAACAACAGAAAGTTGATTTTTAAGATTTTAACATTAAGTAGTCGACTATAAAGGTAAGTAGTCGACTACACTGTAATTTTCAGGAAAAACTATTTGTACTGCTTATGCATGTAGTCGACTATAAGTCAAATTAGTCGACTAATTATAGTATAAATGTATATTTGTTTGTTTTAAAAATTAATTTAAATCTTCAATTGAACATATACCTAATTCCCTTCTTAATTTAACATAAATTTTTTCTTTTAGGGGTTTTGTTAATATATCTGCTATTTGTTTATCTGTAGGTATAAATTCTAATGAAATGTCACCTTTAAGCACATGATCACGTAAAAAATGATGTCTAATATCAATATGTTTTGTACGTGAGTGTTGAATAGGATTTTTAGATAAATTAATTGCACTAGAATTGTCACACATAATAGATGATATGGGACAATTTATGCCA
>BQKN01043675.1:0-11067 GCA_022839385.1 Asparagus kiusianus
ACGAAATCCCTCCCCTTTCCCGGGAAAATCAGAAATTTACACCTACAAGTTCTTAACACCCTTGAAGGGTTGTTTGTCGGCTACTACTGTTTTCACCCGCTCATAATCATCCCCATACTTTAAGCATTAGTGTAATGTGGACAGGACTATCCGGTTACTGTGGATCCATGGATGTCCCAAGAGCACATTGTAGGATGGCTCAGCGTCGATGACATAATAGGTCACCTCTATCTTCATGTCGCCTATTCGGCACTTCAGACGGATCTTGTCGAGTGGCCGAGTTCCAGTGGTATTAAAGCCAAAGATAGTCGTGGTAGTCGTGGATAGATGCTTCAGGGGTACCCCCAGGTGTTTGATCAGCTTAAGGGGTACGATGCTTAGT
This sequence comes from Asparagus kiusianus, assembly GCA_022839385.1. Classification (NCBI taxonomy): domain Eukaryota; kingdom Viridiplantae; phylum Streptophyta; class Magnoliopsida; order Asparagales; family Asparagaceae; genus Asparagus; species Asparagus kiusianus. The sequence continues at coordinate 383 of BQKN01043675.1, forward strand.
GCGGACCCTGGGTCGACTTGAATTCGATCCACTTTTGAGGAACCGACGTACCCCATGAAGTACAGGGGTCGATCATGAGAGGTGCTTTTGATGAGCATGTCCTCAGGAGTGAATATGATGCAAGGGACCTGCCTTTCGGTGGTCTGGTAGCACATTGCACATTTCCCTTTCGCGTCTTCTTCCCTCAAGAAGTGGGTGGCGAAGACTTCCGAGTCGGCCAATGCCTCTTGTAGGGCTTCCCGGGTAGGTCTGGTTAACCGTAGGAGGTCATACATAGTAATTCACGTGGGATGTTCTTCAGTTGCATAAGCACGTTGAATCGGAAAGGCTTATTGCTCGAGCTCGGCCTATCAGGATTCGGAGGGGCTATTACAGCTGGCCTCGTGGGAGGTCCTGCCGGGTTCTCCGTTCTTGTAGGGTACTCTTTGGCGAATTTCTTTCCTGCTCCAGTAGCAAGGGCGGTAGTTTCCTCATCGGAGTCGGTGAGCGTAGATACTGCAATCTGGTCTCCATCCGGAATAGCGGAGATGACATTACAAGGTCTACCTTTGGCCTTCCTCGAGGGCTTTGAAGCCCACTACTCATCCCTGAGGAGGTCCGAATGGACCCACATCACCTGACCTGATGGCAAGGTTTGGGGTACTAAACCTTTCCCTCGTTGATTGTGAGGGTCATCGTTAGTGATTTTTAGGACTGCCTTGGGGATAGGAATTACCCCTGCAGGAGCCTGAACCTCCAAGAGATCTGTTCCAAAACTCAGGGTGATCATATTCGTGGTCATCTGCTTTTGTACCTTCTCCTTTTTTAGGACCCCTATGTCGTAGAGGGTTGGAGCTTGTCCTTGAGAATGTAACACTTAGAGGTGTGATGGCCAAGGAACCTGTGGTACGCACAGTAACTCGGGTCACTAGTCTTGTTCGCCTCCTCAGGCTTTGTGACTTCCGGTAGTTTGATTCGATTGCTCTTGAAGAGAGTGTCAAATTTTGCCACCACTTGGTCCTCTCTAAAGTCGTATTGCCTTGGAGAGCATTGCTCGAACTGCCTGGGCTTCGTTCTTTGAGCCGTTTTGGGTGCCAGAGTGGAATCGACGGCCATGATCTCCTTTCCTCTTGTTCGAGGAGGATTCTTTGGTGTGGTCAGCTCCGCGACTCCCTTCTTAGGGTGAGGTTCTTCGGCCTCCAGCCTCTTGATCATATTTTCTACCTGCTCACCCTGACGAACAAGTTCCTTCTAGGTTCGGGTTTCCACCGTGCCGACCTTAGACAGAATATGGATCGAAAGATTGTTGCGGCATATTTTGATCAGTGTGGACTCAAAAACTTGGTCCCGATAATGGACCGATCGGTTCATGAACCTCTTTATGAAGTCGTTGACCGACTCCGACTTTCGTTGTTTTTCGGCGAGGAGGGTGGCCATCGACACCTCGGTGTCGTCATTGAAGAAGCGAGCCAAGAAGAGCCTTTCCGCATCGGCCCATGATGTGATAGAGCCGGGTTCTAACTTCCGGAACCATTCAAATGCTACCCCCTTGAGGGTGCCTATGAACAACCGGGTGAGAATAGCGTTGTTCCCCGTGAGGAACCCGGTCTGCGCCGTAAAGTAGTAGATATACTGTGAGGGTGAGCCCTTGCCATCAAACTACACCAAGCTAATCGGCTTGAACTTTGTTAGGTATGGGACTGTATCCCACTCGACAGGATAGGATCGGACTACCCCCAGCTTGTTCATGTTCTGTTAGAGTTTCAAAGCGTTGAGATGGCTTTGGAACTCATCGAACCTCCTGTCGCGGGCGCTACCTCCAGTGTGAGATGTTCCTAGTGATGTCTTGGAGGAGTAATCGGAGTGTGGACTGACATTATCTTCCTGTCGCGGGCACTACCCCCCCATTGTAAGATGCGCGGGGCTCTCTTCTTCTTTTTCTTGTTCAGAAGTTGTTCCAACATCTCCTTTAAAGAGTCGATGGTTGCTTGTTGCTCTTCGAACTTCTTAGCAACCATCTGATCATTCATGGTGTCAGCCATGTGTACCATTGCCAGTGTGTCCCGACTCGAGTGTGAGCTTTAGAACGTGGCTGTCGCTGAGCAAACCTCGTCTTCACCACCGGAGGGAGGTGCTAAGGTTGAGTAATCAAACCCAATGCTCACCCCCGTGCGACTACGGGTACGCTAGAATATACCACCTTGTTCATGTAGAACAAGCGGATGATTAGGCCCCAGGAAGGAGTCCGAATCTGAAGAACCAGAAAGCAAGGCCTTACCCTTGTCCGTCATGTTGATTGTAGCGGACGGGAGCTCTAAATCATCGGCGGTGAGTCTCTTCCGGCGGTGCTACCTCTGACTGAAAGATCTTAGCTTGGAGGGCCGTTGAGTGAGCCTTTCGAATACCAAGGGCCTCACTGCTCCCACACACTGGCAGTCAGTGAGTACTGCCTGAATTAGTTTCTTATAGTGACATTGCGGACTCGCCTCTTGCATGGTGTGTTTGCGAGTTAGGTACCCTCGGAGATCTTCCGCGGGTGGTTATGACAACCCCCAGGGCCAGATGGTTTAGCTAGGTGACTGCACGATTAGGGTTTAGATGAACCCCCTTGCGCACCCCGGGAGGGATGGTTAAGTGTTGGAGTTGGGCAGATTCGCATTGACAGGCGAATCACCACGCTCGAGCGAGTTTGCGCCTGTTGGCGGACTTCGACTACTCCCTCATGTCGGCGAACTTAGGATGTCTCGCCTACTGCTTTGCCTTTATTGTGAATGCTTGATTGGTCGCGACGTCTGTCTGTCAAGCGGACTTGACATGGCTCGCTTGATGTCGGCGGTCCGTCTGTTTGAGCAGACCCGCCTGAGTTGGGCGGTCTGTTCGCTTCAGGGATGTGACCTGAGAAGCGAAATCCGCCTGTTTTGGCAAGCCCGCCTGGAGCGTTAGATTCGATAGAATAGGAGATGTTGTGGTCAGGGTGAATCCCGCCTGAGCGTGAGAGTTCACCTAGTTTGGTGATCTCTTCAGCCTTGGAAGGGCTGAGTCTCCATCTCACGTCTTTCATGTTGGCCCTATGGTTTTGATGATGATCTGTCAAATAATTTATAGCTAATATATTTTCTAGTTTTTATGATTTATTTTTCTCTTTACAGGAATTCAACACACGGCAATCAAGAGTTAAAGATTCAAATTCATGTGTGTGCATTCACCTAGGTATAAGAGTAGTTTGCTTACATATATCGTATGATTATATCTAAGCTCAATATGTAAACACAACACAAGTTTGACTTTTTCTATCATACAAATGATTTTCTATCAAACTTTGTTACAATACCTTTTATTTTATGTTTACATCTCTTTCATACTTCATAATATATATATAATGTATGCATGATATATATATACACAAGTTTACAAGCCATAGTTCAATTTTTGTGTTCACGAAAAACAGGTTTTATGAACTCTTTTCAAAAATAGTGAGTTTTCACAAACAAAAATTACATTTCCAAAAATTCCTTTTCAAACATGTTTGGTTTATCATTTAGAAACTTTTCCCAAAGTTTTACTATTTTTGGAATTGATTTGATATTTTTAACGTATTTTCAAAATCAGCCAAAAACCTGTATTTCAGCATGTATCAGTTTGCGGTCGACCGCCACGGTCGACCGCCAGTAGTTCAAAGTCCATCTTTAGTTTTTATTAGATCGCGGTCGACCGTGATAGTTGACCATGGCTCATCCAAAGACTTTTGTAGTCGACCGCCACGGTCGACCGCCTGTGTTTCAAAGCTGTTTGAACTGTTCTTTGTGCTTCGCGGTCGACCGCCAGTTTCTCATGGTCGACCGCCGTATAAATGATTGTGTTGCAACGGCTATATTCCGATTTGATTCTTTGAGGGTATTTTGGTCTTTTCAATGTTGTTTTGGCTAATGTCTTGAGTGGGTATTGTTGGACCCTAGAGGGGGGGTGATTAGGGTCAAAAGGCTCTAATATGCAATTTAAAACATAAAACAAGCAATCCACAGAAAATAGATGCAAACAAAGTAAATAAGAGAGGGTTAGGAATCGTTATCCTTGACGCGCGATGTGTTAACGAGGTTCGGCCCTCTGGCCTACGTCCCCGCTCCCCACTCTCGAGGAGAAATCCACTACACACCCGGTTTGGAAGCCGGAACTTCGTCTACACAGTGATCCCACACAATCTCTCTCACTACACAGTTTGATCTCAACAGATCACTTCCTCACAGTAGATCTTACACAAGATCTCTACCACATAGCAGAAGAAAATGATGCAGAACTGTCTCTCTTTACACAGCCCCTATGGCAAAGAGAAGAAGTTACTTGAAGCTGGGAGGTGAACTCACAAAACCACAGAGAAGAAAAACAGAGAACTAATTTGAAAATTTTTCTTAGGAAAACAGAAAACACTCTCTCTGGTTTTTCAAACGTTGGGACAAAAAAGAAGAAGCAGCTTGGGGGTTTTTATAGAATAGTTTAAAACATTTTAAAACCAAAACTCAATCTTCCTGTTTAGGAAGATAATCCACTTTACAGAGTGTTAGCTCAGGCTGAGCCAAGCACAAATGAGTGAAAGCACGACAATCGAGGCAAAAACGATAGTTTAAAAAATCTCGCTTGACCGAAGAAAAAATGCAGTCGTCCGAAATAACATTCGGTCGACCGAAAAATCATGTCGGTCGACCGAGAGTTACTTCAAAAACTTAGAAAACAAACAGAGCCATCTTCGGTCGACCGGCGCGATCGACCGATATAGAAATCGAAATTTCGGTCGACCGCACCGGTCGACCGACGACCTCTCTGGAAAATACTAAGGAATGGCTCTAGGAGCGGTCGACCGGACCGGTCGACCGCTTTCTGATATATGGCTGAAAACTGTTTTTGACCATCTTGAAATATTTGCAAAATATTTATTTGACCTCTGAAAATTCTGAAACTTTTGTAAAATGTTTTTAATACTAAAAACAAACTGTTTGGAAAAAGAATTTTGCAGATAGGTCCTCATACTTGTGAAAAATAAGGTTTTGTGAAAAACGTTTAAAAACTTAAATATGAAAACGTGTGTGTGAGTCCCAATAGCTTCAAGTAAACATAGTAACTCTTTGCCTACATTCTAGCACTAGAGAGAAACATAAAGGAAAGCTAATATCCTCATATGAAAGCAATACTTGAGCTTTGATATAGCTTGAATTGGATGAAGCTTTTGTATGACTTTGTTGTTCTTGAAATAACGTTGCTTCATCTCTTGGCCTCCTCCTCCTTTGGATATCATCTTTGTAGCATATATTCCATCCATCCTTCATTAATGGCACTAACGAGCTTGATAAATGAATTTACTACATTTACACTCAATAAGCCATTAGTACCGATAATGGTGGTTGTAGGAACATCATCAAAACATAAGGGCTAACAATCTCCCCCTTTTTGATGATGACAACCAACCATTATAAGAGCAAAAATAAAATAACTTATAGATAGGTGCTCCCCCTATCTATGAGCTCCCCCTAAGTATATGCAACAATTGAGGAGATATTTCTCCCCCTTTGTCACCATCAAAATGGGGTAAAAGAAATACAAAATGCAATTAAACAAGCACACAAAGTAGAACTTTCACATAGTGCGTAGGCCCAAACCATTTCTTATGCGACAAAAATCGTCCTCTCCAAGAGGCTTAGTGAATATATCCGCTAATTGAGATTTTGTGTCAACAAATACTAGGGATACATTTTGTTTCTCTACATGATCGCGTAAGAAATAATGGCGCACATCAATGTGCTTGGTTCTAGAATGCAAAACCGAATTTTTTGAAATATTTATGGCACTTGTGTTATCACAAAAGATTTTAATATTTTGAAAATTCAAATCATAGTCAACTAGACTTTGTTTCATCCATAAGACTTGAGCACAACATAAGCCGGCGGCAATGTATTCCGCTTCCGTAGTGGACAACGCAACACAATTTTGTTTCTTGGAAGCCCAAGAAACAAGTTAATTTCCTAAGAATTGGCATGTTCCACTAGTACTCTTGCGATCTACCTTACATCCGGCAAAGTCGGCATCACAAAAACCATATAAATCAAAAGAAGTGCTTCTTGGATAAAACAAACCAAGATTAAAAGTACCATTAACATATTTAATGATCCTTTTAACCGCAATTAAATGAGATGCTTTAGGAGATGCTTGAAAACGTGCACATGCACACACACTAAACATGATATCGGGCCTACTAGCGGTAAGATAAAGAAGACTACCTATCATACCTCGGTATAATTTTTGGTCCACGTTCTCACCACTTTCATCCGCATCAAGCTTAACACTAGTGCTCATGGGAGTAGGCGCATGCTTAGAATTCTCCAACTTGAATTTCTTCACCAATTCCTTTGCATACTTGCTTTGTGAAATGAAGATCCCATCCTTAGTTTGCTTGACTTGGAGCCCGAGAAAGAATGTAAGCTCTCCCATCATACTCATCTCAAAGTGATCCTGCATAACTTTGGAAAATTCCTTGCACAATGATTCATTAGTAGCACCGAAAATAATGTCATCCACATATATTTGAACTAAAATAAAATCATTTTTCCTTTTTCTTACAAAAAGAGTGTTATCAATTGTTCCTTTTGAAAAGTTATTTTCAACAAGAAAACCAGAGAGGCGAGCATACCAAGCTCTAGGAGCTTGTTTCAACCCATATAAAGCTTTTTGTACCCGGTAAACATGATTTGGAAAAACATGATCAATAAAACCGGGGGGTTGCTCAACGTACACTTCCTCTTCTATAAAACCATTTAAGAAAGCACTTTTAACATCCATTTGAAAAAGTTTGAAATTTTTAACGCTAGCAAAAGCTAAAAACATCCTAATAGATTCCAACCTTGTAACCGGTGCAAAGGTTTTATCATAGTCTATGCCCTCCTCTTGATTGTATCCTTGGGCAACCAAACGAGCTTTATTCCTAGTAACAAAGCCATGTTCATCAAGTTTGTTTCTAAAAACCCATTTTGTACCAATAACACTAGCATTGTTAGGTCTAGGAACTAACTTCCAAACTTCATTTCTTTGAAAATTGTTTAATTCTTCATGCATAGCCAAAACCCAAAATTCATCATTTAAAGCATCATTAATCTTTTTAGGCTCTATATGAGATAGGAATGCAACATTACCACACTCACTCAAGGCTTTTGAGCGAGTAATAACTCCTTTTGAAGGACTCCCAATGATTTACTCCTTTGGATGGTTTGATGTGAATTTCCAAGCTTTAGGAGGTTCAACTTGATCTTGAGCATTGGAGCTATCTACATCCTTTTGAGCTTCTATAGAGGGAGTATCATTGATTTGCAACAAGTCCAATCCTCTCTCAATATCATCATCATCATCTTTTCTAGGCAAAACAACTTGAGAGCAAACATTAGTCTCATCAAAAGTAACGTTTATAGATTCTTCAACAACGAGGCTTCGTTTATTGAAGACCCTATAAGCCTTACTTCGAGGTGCATAACCCAAGAAAATACCAACATCAATTTTGGAATCAAATTTATCATGGTGATCTTTTGTATTTAAAATGAAACATTTGCAACCAAAAGCACGAAAATAACCAATGAAAGGAGTTTTTCCATAATAAAGCTCATAAGGAGTTTTCTTAAGCTTTGGTCTAATCAAAACACGATTCAAAACATGGCAAGCCGTATTGACGGCTTCCGCCCAAAAATATTTTGGTAAATCAAATGAGTTTAACATAGTGTGTGCCATCTCTTGTATGGTGCGATTTTTCTATTCAACAACACCATTTTGTTGTGGTGTTCTAGGAGCGGAAAACATGTGAGTTATACCATGATGAGCACAAAAATCATAGAAAAATTCATTTTGAAATTCACCACCATGATCACTTCTAATTTTAACAACTTTCAAATCTTTTTCATTTTCAATCCTTTTAACATGATTAGCAAATTCTTTAAAACAATCATTTTTCTTTGCAAGAAATATTGTCCATGTAAAACGAAAAAAATCATCAATAATCACAAAAACATAATGTTTACCTCCAAGAGAGGTAACACGCATAGGACCAAATAAATCAAGATGAAGTAATTGTAAAGGTTTATAAGTCGATACCTCATGGATGGATTTAAAAGAGGATTTTGTTTGTTTACCTTTGGCACAATCCTCACAAATTGTATCTTTTATGAAGTTCAAGTTAGGTAGCCCTTTCACAAGATTCTTCTTAGACAATTTTGATATCAACTTCATATTTGCATGTCCAAGTCTCTTGTGCCAAATCCAAGGGTTTTCATCAATAGCCGCAAGACACTTCACATCTTGATTCACTAATTCATTCATCTCAAAAATATAAACATTAGACTTGCGATTTGCAATAAAGATAATTTTTCCATTCATACTAATGATGCATTTATCCGGTTTGAAAGAAATATCAAATCCTTTATCACTTAATTGACTAATACTAAGAAGATTATGATTCAAACCACTTACTAAATAAACATCTTCAATAATGGGTGAGGGTTTCTTACCAATAGAACCGATACCAATGATTTTACCTTTCTCACCACCATCGAAGGAGACATTGCCTCCTTCAATCCTTGATAGGGTTGCAAATAACTCTTTGTTGCCCGTCATATGATGTGAGCAACCACTATCAAGGTATCACATCTCCTTACGTCGTTGCCGTGACGTTCCCTACAAAAGAAGAAGATGAAGGTGTAGTAGCTTTAGGTCCCCATGTCTTGGGTCCTTGGTGGTTAGTAGTTTTGGTACCTTTGGGTACCCATATCAAACCATAAAAATCTTCATTGTCTTTAATTCTACAATGAGTAGAAATGTGTCCATGTCTCATACAATAGGTGCATACAAAATTTCTTTTGTATGTACGGATGTTAGAACCATGAAACCTATTTCTACCATGGTGATTGTAGTTGGCATAAACATGAGTGGGTCTAGTCCTACAACCCTCAATTTCTAATCTTTCAATCTTTGATCTTAATTGCTTATTCTCGAAATCGAGATCTCCTAGCAATTTATCTTTTAGAGCAAGAGAGGTTGTTAGTTGTTCAAGCTTAATATCACAAGAGGCATGCAATTTTTTAAAAGAAGAGTATTCTTTGGACATTCTTTTAAATTCAAAGTTCAACTCTTCTAAAGCCATAGCTATATCACATTGCATATAGAAAGATTCACTTTCGGCCTCGGATATTACCTCATGTTCATTTGCCATGAAACAAACATTTGGGTCATGAAGAGCAAATTTGGCTCCCTCATCATCGCTATCCGAATCACTTGGTTCGGATTCTTCCCATCCGGCATACATAGCCTTCTTCTTCTTATACTTTATGTACTTTTCTTTGAGCTTGGGGCAATCCTTAGCGATGTGACCCGGTTCATTGCATTCAAAACATTTACCTACACGAGAGGAAAACTTGTTGTTAGATCGAGGGTTAAATTTTTTGTTCATTTTTATAAGTCTAGAGATTCTTCTAGAGAGATGAGCCACTTCTCTAGAAAAATTGACTTCACTCTCCGATGACGAAGATGAGTTGTCACTAGCTCCTTTGAGAGCTATGGTCTTCAACTTTGGTGACGGCTCCTCAACTTCACGTGATGGCACTTCCTCCTTCTCTTTCCCTTTGAGCTTCTTCTCATGCACTTTGAGCTTTCCGATAAGACTATCAAGAGCTAAGGTAGTGAGGTCATGAGCTTCCTCAATAGCCGTAGCCTTGGGCTCCCATGCCGGAGTCAAGGAACGAAGTATCTTGTAGTTCATCTCTTGAATGGATAGTTGCTTATCTAGACCATGTAATTCATTGATGATATTAGTAAAACGGGAAAACATAGCATCAATGGATTCATTAGGAAGCATTTTGAATAGCTCATAATCATGCATAAGCCCACTAATCTTAGACTCCTTAACTTGGGGTGTTCCCTCATGTGTGACACATAATTTTTGCTAAATTTCGTATGTGGTTGCACACGTGGAGACTCTATTGTATTCATTGGAGGAAAGACCACAAATTAAGGTGTTCATGGCCTTAGCATTGAGATTGGCAAGGTGCCTTTCATCATCGGACATGTTCTCAACTTTAGACTTCTCTACATATTTCTTTTCTATGAGCCCTAGGATGTCAAGGTTAATACAACGAAGATAAATTCTCATCCTAGCCTTCCAATAAGCAAAATTAGTCCCGGTGAAGAGAGGTGGTCTAGTTGTGGATTGTCCTTCTAACATATGCATATTCAAAGAAGCCTCCATTGGATCTTTTCTCTAAGGTGATTAAACCAAAAATTAATATAGAGACCAAGCTCTGATACCAATTGTTGGACCCTAGAGGGGGGGTGATTAGGGTCAAAAGGCTCTAATATGCAATTTAAAACATAAAACAAGCAATCCACAGAAAATAGATGCAAACAAAGTAAATAAGAGAGGGTTAGGAATCGTTATCCTTGACGCGCGATGTGTTAACGAGGTTCGGCCCTCTGGCCTACGTCCCCGCTCCCCACTCTCGAGGAGAAATCCACTACACACCCGGTTTGGAAGCCGGAACTTCGTCTACACAGTGATCCCACACAATCTCTCTCACTACACAGTTTGATCTCAACAGATCACTTCCTCACAGTAGATCTTACACAAGATCTCTACCACACAGCAGAAGAAAATGATGCAGAACTGTCTCTCTTTACACAGCCCCTAT
>BQKN01043684.1:0-11570 GCA_022839385.1 Asparagus kiusianus
AGATTAGGGCGATTATTTCCTTGGTGAATTAATCCCCCCGGCTATTATTTCCTTGGCGAAATAATACCCGTCGTACTGCGTAGATTCGACCGGATCTAGATCTCGCGGTGGTCAACGGATAAACCCCCGACGCAGGTAAACAACCCACGCAAGCGAGCGACCGCAAAACAGGAGCTCGTGATTTGTTCGACACAAAAGGAGAAAAAGTTGTAATCTTTTTTCATTTCTTTTATTTGATTTTTCATTATAACCAGATCTTATAAAAAGACCGGATCTTTGTAATCGATAAACTGTTACAAGAGTGTGCAATGGAATCAATAAAGAAAGACACGATTTTTCCCGCGAACAATCTGGCGACCACAGTGGGAGCCACCGATCTCGCTGCCGAGATCGTTGCGTCGCAGCCGCGGATCCCGATCCCGGTCGAGGAGGAGGTCGAGTATGAATTCGACCAACAAAAGTTCGAGGAATATCTGTCATCCTCGTCCGGATCTACCTCCCCTCGCAAGTCCAACAAGTCCAAGAAGTTCTCCTTCAGGAGAAAAACTCGTTGGTATGAAGACGTTGAAAATACCAACGAAGATCTTGCCCCGTTGGATACCAAAGTCGCATCGGGTGAGATCCCTCCAATTCCCAACCAGGTCGGATCTGCTCTGGCCAACCCTGCCGCCGCAGAGGGCGTGGTGACTCTCTCAAAGAGAGCCCGCCAAAGGCAACGTCAACGCCTTGCGAAGCAATTCGCAAAGGCTATGGAGTCAGTTGACGGGATCCGCTACAACGCGGATCTGAAGAACAAGAGAGACAAACAGCCTCAACAACCGATGAATGGCAGCTCCTCCAAGCCGCCAACGAACGAATGGATCCGTGTTAAACGGAATCGTTCAACACTTGAGGAGCGCATTCGCAAGCGCCGCGCAATGTCAGCGCAAGCACGGGCTCAAGTCCAAGAGGCCCGTAGGAAGCTGCAGAAGGAAGTGGCAAAGAAGCCGCCACCAACCCGCAAAGTTTGGAGGCCCAAGTCCGAAGTGGCGATTCAGGCCAAAGAGCAACCTTTGCAGCCTTCGAAGCAGGTTCAACCTTCGGCAAACCAAACGAAGTTGCCGACAATTCCCATGGCTACTCCGGGAGGTCACGCAGAATCATCCCGGAGAAAGAAGTCAGTTTTGGAGCGCCTCGGCCCACTTCCCGATGGACGATGCAAAGCTTCAGTTCAGGAACGTTTGGGTCCAATGAAGAAGTCCCGAGCGATTCAACATGCTGGGGGTCGCCGCAACCCTCAGCATGACAAAGAAATCATGGCACCCAGGCGCACCACTTTGCGCATCGAAGTTCGGGAGCCCGTTGAGAATTCACGCCCACAAAGGCGCGTTTCAAGGCGCGTGACTCTCGAAAGCCCAAAAAAGGCAATTCATCCTCAGAAGGAAACGTTGTCGTCCGATGACGATGACGTTATACCTGGGAAATCGTGCCAACATACGATAAGTTGCTCCGACTTTCAAACGGACAAGCTGTACTATCGTGCCGGGGGTACGAGCAAATCTAGAAAGAGAAGCCCTTGAAGGCTTGAAACTCAGTGCCCTTGTTCAAAGCTCATTCGGGCGGTACTGTCTGAGTACAACTGTATCAAGGCAGTCCCCGAGAGAGTTTCGGTTTTTGAGAGGCTTAGCACTGAAATGCCAAAGCCAAGGTCTTGGCGTTTCCGACGGAGAAGAACGGCGGTTGAAGATGGAGAATTTCCGAGGGTCACTGCTAATATGACCAGCAAAAGGACATCAGCACGGGATGATCTCGAGTCGATTCTGAAAGCATCCCGGTGTCTAACCCATCTGCAGTCTGGAGCCATCGTATGAGGAACTTATGGTAGGGTTCGGACAAGATTACCTTCAGAAGGTGAAGAGTCGGATGTCTGCTCTGCGGTCTCATCAGATAATACAGTGTCTAGTGAGGGGGAGCCCCGCGAGTCGCTGATGATAAGCGCGGAACAAGTGGCCAAGATGCTCGAAGAAGCCATGGCTAAACAGCAAGAGAGCTTCAGGTTCGAAATGCAGATGGCCATGTAGACTATGAGAGAGATGCATGACCAACAAATCCAGGCATTGAGGAACCAACAAGGCGAACCAAGTCGTCGTAACCAGAACAATCTGGAAAATGAGGACACGGGTGCAAATGAAACTCATAATGCTAATAACCCTCCCATCAATGCAGGGGGTGGTAACGAGGATGCCAACGAAGATACAAGTGAAAACTTAAAGATCAAAAACCTCGAGAGCAAAGTCAATACGTTGATTTCCGCCCAAGAGGTGAAGAAGACGGGCATTCCTTGTCCATACCCAAGAGAGTGGGAATCAATCCCCTATCCGGCGAAGTTTAGTCTAATCAACTTCACGCCGTTCGATGGGAAGGGTTCCCCCACTCAGCATTTGATTTATTTCAAATCGCATTTGGGTGTTATCTCTGGTAATGAGCCTCTGATGGTACGGTCATTCGTTGGTACTCTTCGTGGAGCCACCTTCGATTGGTATCGCCGCCTCAAGCCAGGGAGCGTGAATAGCTGGGACGACATGGAGACAAAATTCCTCGCTAACTTTTTTGACGACGACACCGAGATATCCATCGGAACGTTGCTCGACGAGAAACAAAAGGACGGGGAATTGGGCGATACCTTCGTCAAGAGGTTCCGGAACAAAGCAATGAACTGTCGGGACCCGATCACTGAGGAGTTCATTCTCCAGACTTGCCACAACAACCTCGCATTGGACGTATTGGAAGCAATGGGGACAGCACCGTCCAACACTTGGAAAGACTTGAAGATGCGCGGTGAACAAGCCGAACGCTTCCTCCGAAGGAAGAAAGCCGAGAGGGGTCAATCAACAACTAAGCCTCCGAATTCTAACTTCGCTTCCCGTGGTAAGGGCAAGACACCTGCAGCAGCTGTCGATGCTAATCAAACGTCGCAACAGCATTCCCGGAGACAGCAGAAGACTTCAAATCAGAGGCCTCAAAAAGAGTACTCCTTCAAAGACGAAGATGTTCCAGCCATCTTCGAATCACTCCTTAAAAATAACAAGATCAAGCTGCCACCGATCACGAATCAGGAGGAAGCTGACAATACTACGGATCCGAAGTACTGCGCATACCACAGGAGGATCCTTCATCCCACCAAGGCCTGCTTTACTTTAAAGAATAGTATCCAGACCTTGGTTGAAGCCGGCGTCATAACGCTAGAGTAAGCCAGTTGAGAACGGCAACACTCCGACCGGTATAAGAGTATAAACTGCTTCCTGACACTCCGAAGAGTATACGAGTATAAACTGCTTCTCAACACTCCGACCGGTATAAGAGTATAAACTGCTTCCTGCCACTCCGAAGAGTATACGAGTATAAACTGCTTCTCAGTCTTCCGACCGGTATAAGAGGTTAAACTGCTCCCTGATACTCCAATAGGTGTATGAGTCTAAACTATTTCCTTTCTTCCACGGGAAGTTCCTGGAGAGTGCCATGCATGGTATTCTTAAGGATAACCCGATCGTGCAGCTGATACAATGATACACCCAGTTTTGCAAAGAAAGCTGGGGGTGGATAATTCATGTAACGGGAAGTTCCCGGAAGAATGTTAAATGTAATATTCTTAGGGATAACCCGGTCATGATGAATAAAGTGATAAACACTAAACTCCTAATTTCTGAACACTCTTTTGCTGAGATGAAATCCGATCACTTCATTGGATTAATTTTCCCTCACAAGACTCTCATTGGTGTTTGACGACTCATAGTCTCCACCACAGAATCCCCCACCGATCAAACTAATTGACGGCGGGACCACCAAAATTCTTTCCTGTTTAATCCATTCAAACTTCCGCTATGTTCGTGCACTCAACACTTTCATTGTTAGAGTCCGGATATAATGCTTAGAATCATTGGCGAATTGTCAAAGCCCCCTTTTTTGTTACGTCTTTATCACTTAACATCAGGAACCCCCTTTGAGTGATTTGTACGAATCAACATTCCTACAGTGATTTGTACTCTCACTCTCATTTTTTACTTGGTCAAACCTTCCTATAGTTAGGGCCAAAACCAAAATCCCCTCTCGATTCCTTCAATGAACGAGAGGCCCACAAATCGAGCGATCAAACCTTCTTACAGTTAGGATCGTTTTAAACCCCCCACTTGATCAAACCTTCCTACAGTTAGGACCACAACCAAAATCCCCTCTCGATTCCTCCAATAAACGAGAGGTCCGCTTTCAAATCGAGTGATCAAACCTTCCTACAGTTAGGGTCATCTCAAACTCTTGCTTGGTCAAACCTTCCTACAGTTAGGACCAAAATCACGATTCACTCTCGGTAAACAAGAAATTCATCCTTAGTTCGGTAATCAAACCTTCCGACAGTTAGGGTTATCCGAATCTTTTCGATTCTCGGAGTGGAGATCCCACTCTTAGTTTCACCTTTCCGGATTCTGGGGGTGGAGATCCCACCTCGAGTTTCCTTTCCTTCTTTGTTTGGGGAATAGAATATAAAATTCTTCCTTCCCACACCAATCATTTTCCAAGAATTTCGGATTCATTCTAGGTATTTTATCCCGAAACCTAAGCAGGGATAAGTCTGCGCCTAACACGCGCTGCCGGTTTAGTCTTTCTCCGCAGAAGAAGACACCAGAGTTCGATTCTGGGGTATTTTACCCTAAAACCTAAGAAAGGATTAGTCGGCGCCTGACACCCGCCGCCGGTTAGTTCTTAACCGTTAAAAAGAACACCCGCCCACATATTCAACATTGTGGCAGGTTGTTATTAATAACGCCAAAATCCATGCCTTACACGCATGGGGAATTTCATCCTGAATCCTAAGAAAGGATATGCCGACGCCTAACACACGTCGCCGGTTTAGTCTTTAACCGTGGAAAAAGATACCAGAATCTGATTCTGGGGACCTTTATCCCGAAGCCTAAGTAGGGATAAGTCAACGTCTAATACACGTTGCTGGGTAGCCTATTCCCATAACAACGGCGAATCTACGTATTCAAAGTCGTAGCACAAAGTCTAAGGGAGTTCATTCCATTAGCATAACGTTACATACGAAACGGATTTAGACAATCCGCATGCTAGCCCGACTCAAACGGTAGTCGGTAAAGGCTAATCAAATCCGTTGAAGGCTAAGATTTGCCAAAAATCCTAAGTCAACGTCTCATACACGTTGCTGTTTAGTCTTTTCACAGGAGAAAGACGAAGTCTACGTATTCAATATTGTAGCACTAAAAGGGTTAACTCTTTTAGCTTAACGTTACATGCGGAACAGATTTAGACAATCCGCATGCTAGCCCGACTCAAACAGTAGTCGGTAAAGGCTTATCAAATCCGTTGATGGCTGAGAATTTGCTAAAAATTCTATGAATACGAGTCATTGACGCATCAATTTTATAAATTGGTCTCGTGACTCAAGTATCTGCCACGCTCCAATTCCTTAAGAGCTTAAACTGTGTATACTCCAGCAGACGTACGAGTATAAACCGTGTCAAACGCCGGACAACGCGTTGTAAATGAAGATTCAACGCCGACGACTGATGGTTAGTTCTGTGTTGAAACAACCGACTCGAGCTAAAAAGTCAGGAAATCAAGAATCGACTTCAAATTCAAAATTCCAACAGACGGTCAGACAATAAATGCAGCACCGGAACCCTTACAGACGTTCGACAAAGCACCGAATAGCCTGAAGGACTGAAGGAATCAAGAATAGAAGCCATTCCAAATATCCCTTCATAACCAACTGAAGGATGGGGGAATCATATCCAAAGTATTCCAGACTCTTCTATAAAAGAACGAGGCTGAAATACTTTGGAGGGGGTATCTGTAGGCGTATAAAACTGCCTATAGGTCCCTTAACACAGCTCGACGACGTCGATCGACAAACAGACCATCGGGCGACGTATCCAAACACGACCGTTAGCCTGCAAACACCGAAGCCAAACGATACGTGACGAAGCGGAATAACGAGGCTACGAAGCCGACGAATCGTATGCGAGCAACGGAATGCATCCATTCGCGTGCGGAATCAAGCCAACGGTTCGGGGAGTCAACGAGTCATCCAAACAAGAGCAAACTCGGATGAATCACGATCGAATCAAGATTAGTTTCGGATTCGAATTCAGAAGCGGGTCTACTGCCAAATCAGGTCAACGAATCGAATCCGAACCAATCAACCACAGAACCGGAAAACGGGCATAAAGAGGCAAAACGACGAACACCTAGAGGGGCTCGGCCAAAACCGAACCACCTCAAGGTGGCTCGGTGGCCGAGCCACCTCAGCCCAGATCTGTGCCTAGGCACAGATCTGAGTGCCTATAAATAGGCCAAGGGTGGTTCATTTTGAGAGGTTGGAAAAATTGGAGTCGAAGCTCTGCCAAATTCAGATCTCAAAACTTAAAAAGATTGGAACTTTAAAACTTTGAAGACTTGGACTTCCAGATCCGGTGCTCGGCGATCGTCAACGCCAAATAAGGCAAGAGTTCGAGAGGATCGGATCTCAGATCTACGTAGTTTTCCTCCGGATCAAAGCTTGGTCTTTGATCCCAAGATTAGGGCGATTATTTCCTTGGTGAATTAATCCCCCCGGCTATTATTTCCTTGGCGAAATAATACCCGTCGTACTGCGTAGATTCGACCGGATCTAGATCTCGCGGTGGTCAACGGATAAACCCCCGACGCAGGTAAACAACCCACGCAAGCGAGCGACCGCAAAACAGGAGCTCGTGATTTGTTCGACACAAAAGGAGAAAAAGTTGTAATCTTTTTTCATTTCTTTTATTTGATTTTTCATTATAACCAGATCTTATAAAAAGACCGGATCTTTGTAATCGATAAACTGTTACAAGAGTGTGCAATGGAATCAATAAAGAAAGACACGATTTTTCCCGCGAACAATCTGGCGACCACAGTGGGAGCCACCGATCTCGCTGCCGAGATCGTTGCGTCGCAGCCGCGGATCCCGATCCCGGTCGAGGAGGAGGTCGAGTATGAATTCGACCAACAAAAGTTCGAGGAATATCTGTCATCCTCGTCCGGATCTACCTCCCCTCGCAAGTCCAACAAGTCCAAGAAGTTCTCCTTCAGGAGAAAAACTCGTTGGTATGAAGACGTTGAAAATACCAACGAAGATCTTGCCCCGTTGGATACCAAAGTCGCATCGGGTGAGATCCCTCCAATTCCCAACCAGGTCGGATCTGCTCTGGCCAACCCTGCCGCCGCAGAGGGCGTGGTGACTCTCTCAAAGAGAGCCCGCCAAAGGCAACGTCAACGCCTTGCGAAGCAATTCGCAAAGGCTATGGAGTCAGTTGACGGGATCCGCTACAACGCGGATCTGAAGAACAAGAGAGACAAACAGCCTCAACAACCGATGAATGGCAGCTCCTCCAAGCCGCCAACGAACGAATGGATCCGTGTTAAACGGAATCGTTCAACACTTGAGGAGCGCATTCGCAAGCGCCGCGCAATGTCAGCGCAAGCACGGGCTCAAGTCCAAGAGGCCCGTAGGAAGCTGCAGAAGGAAGTGGCAAAGAAGCCGCCACCAACCCGCAAAGTTTGGAGGCCCAAGTCCGAAGTGGCGATTCAGGCCAAAGAGCAACCTTTGCAGCCTTCGAAGCAGGTTCAACCTTCGGCAAACCAAACGAAGTTGCCGACAATTCCCATGGCTACTCCGGGAGGTCACGCAGAATCATCCCGGAGAAAGAAGTCAGTTTTGGAGCGCCTCGGCCCACTTCCCGATGGACGATGCAAAGCTTCAGTTCAGGAACGTTTGGGTCCAATGAAGAAGTCCCGAGCGATTCAACATGCTGGGGGTCGCCGCAACCCTCAGCATGACAAAGAAATCATGGCACCCAGGCGCACCACTTTGCGCATCGAAGTTCGGGAGCCCGTTGAGAATTCACGCCCACAAAGGCGCGTTTCAAGGCGCGTGACTCTCGAAAGCCCAAAAAAGGCAATTCATCCTCAGAAGGAAACGTTGTCGTCCGATGACGATGACGTTATACCTGGGAAATCGTGCCAACATACGATAAGTTGCTCCGACTTTCAAACGGACAAGCTGTACTATCGTGCCGGGGGTACGAGCAAATCTAGAAAGAGAAGCCCTTGAAGGCTTGAAACTCAGTGCCCTTGTTCAAAGCTCATTCGGGCGGTACTGTCTGAGTACAACTGTATCAAGGCAGTCCCCGAGAGAGTTTCGGTTTTTGAGAGGCTTAGCACTGAAATGCCAAAGCCAAGGTCTTGGCGTTTCCGACGGAGAAGAACGGCGGTTGAAGATGGAGAATTTCCGAGGGTCACTGCTAATATGACCAGCAAAAGGACATCAGCACGGGATGATCTCGAGTCGATTCTGAAAGCATCCCGGTGTCTAACCCATCTGCAGTCTGGAGCCATCGTATGAGGAACTTATGGTAGGGTTCGGACAAGATTACCTTCAGAAGGTGAAGAGTCGGATGTCTGCTCTGCGGTCTCATCAGATAATACAGTGTCTAGTGAGGGGGAGCCCCGCGAGTCGCTGATGATAAGCGCGGAACAAGTGGCCAAGATGCTCGAAGAAGCCATGGCTAAACAGCAAGAGAGCTTCAGGTTCGAAATGCAGATGGCCATGTAGACTATGAGAGAGATGCATGACCAACAAATCCAGGCATTGAGGAACCAACAAGGCGAACCAAGTCGTCGTAACCAGAACAATCTGGAAAATGAGGACACGGGTGCAAATGAAACTCATAATGCTAATAACCCTCCCATCAATGCAGGGGGTGGTAACGAGGATGCCAACGAAGATACAAGTGAAAACTTAAAGATCAAAAACCTCGAGAGCAAAGTCAATACGTTGATTTCCGCCCAAGAGGTGAAGAAGACGGGCATTCCTTGTCCATACCCAAGAGAGTGGGAATCAATCCCCTATCCGGCGAAGTTTAGTCTAATCAACTTCACGCCGTTCGATGGGAAGGGTTCCCCCACTCAGCATTTGATTTATTTCAAATCGCATTTGGGTGTTATCTCTGGTAATGAGCCTCTGATGGTACGGTCATTCGTTGGTACTCTTCGTGGAGCCACCTTCGATTGGTATCGCCGCCTCAAGCCAGGGAGCGTGAATAGCTGGGACGACATGGAGACAAAATTCCTCGCTAACTTTTTTGACGACGACACCGAGATATCCATCGGAACGTTGCTCGACGAGAAACAAAAGGACGGGGAATTGGGCGATACCTTCGTCAAGAGGTTCCGGAACAAAGCAATGAACTGTCGGGACCCGATCACTGAGGAGTTCATTCTCCAGACTTGCCACAACAACCTCGCATTGGACGTATTGGAAGCAATGGGGACAGCACCGTCCAACACTTGGAAAGACTTGAAGATGCGCGGTGAACAAGCCGAACGCTTCCTCCGAAGGAAGAAAGCCGAGAGGGGTCAATCAACAACTAAGCCTCCGAATTCTAACTTCGCTTCCCGTGGTAAGGGCAAGACACCTGCAGCAGCTGTCGATGCTAATCAAACGTCGCAACAGCATTCCCGGAGACAGCAGAAGACTTCAAATCAGAGGCCTCAAAAAGAGTACTCCTTCAAAGACGAAGATGTTCCAGCCATCTTCGAATCACTCCTTAAAAATAACAAGATCAAGCTGCCACCGATCACGAATCAGGAGGAAGCTGACAATACTACGGATCCGAAGTACTGCGCATACCACAGGAGGATCCTTCATCCCACCAAGGCCTGCTTTACTTTAAAGAATAGTATCCAGACCTTGGTTGAAGCCGGCGTCATAACGCTAGAGTAAGCCAGTTGAGAACGGCAACACTCCGACCGGTATAAGAGTATAAACTGCTTCCTGACACTCCGAAGAGTATACGAGTATAAACTGCTTCTCAACACTCCGACCGGTATAAGAGTATAAACTGCTTCCTGCCACTCCGAAGAGTATACGAGTATAAACTGCTTCTCAGTCTTCCGACCGGTATAAGAGGTTAAACTGCTCCCTGATACTCCAATAGGTGTATGAGTCTAAACTATTTCCTTTCTTCCACGGGAAGTTCCTGGAGAGTGCCATGCATGGTATTCTTAAGGATAACCCGATCGTGCAGCTGATACAATGATACACCCAGTTTTGCAAAGAAAGCTGGGGGTGGATAATTCATGTAACGGGAAGTTCCCGGAAGAATGTTAAATGTAATATTCTTAGGGATAACCCGGTCATGATGAATAAAGTGATAAACACTAAACTCCTAATTTCTGAACACTCTTTTGCTGAGATGAAATCCGATCACTTCATTGGATTAATTTTCCCTCACAAGACTCTCATTGGTGTTTGACGACTCATAGTCTCCACCACAGAATCCCCCACCGATCAAACTAATTGACGGCGGGACCACCAAAATTCTTTCCTGTTTAATCCATTCAAACTTCCGCTATGTTCGTGCACTCAACACTTTCATTGTTAGAGTCCGGATATAATGCTTAGAATCATTGGCGAATTGTCAAAGCCCCCTTTTTTGTTACGTCTTTATCACTTAACATCAGGAACCCCCTTTGAGTGATTTGTACGAATCAACATTCCTACAGTGATTTGTACTCTCACTCTCATTTTTTACTTGGTCAAACCTTCCTATAGTTAGGGCCAAAACCAAAATCCCCTCTCGATTCCTTCAATGAACGAGAGGCCCACAAATCGAGCGATCAAACCTTCTTACAGTTAGGATCGTTTTAAACCCCCCACTTGATCAAACCTTCCTACAGTTAGGACCACAACCAAAATCCCCTCTCGATTCCTCCAATAAACGAGAGGTCCGCTTTCAAATCGAGTGATCAAACCTTCCTACAGTTAGGGTCATCTCAAACTCTTGCTTGGTCAAACCTTCCTACAGTTAGGACCAAAATCACGATTCACTCTCGGTAAACAAGAAATTCATCCTTAGTTCGGTAATCAAACCTTCCGACAGTTAGGGTTATCCGAATCTTTTCGATTCTCGGAGTGGAGATCCCACTCTTAGTTTCACCTTTCCGGATTCTGGGGGTGGAGATCCCACCTCGAGTTTCCTTTCCTTCTTTGTTTGGGGAATAGAATATAAAATTCTTCCTTCCCACACCAATCATTTTCCAAGAATTTCGGATTCATTCTAGGTATTTTATCCCGAAACCTAAGCAGGGATAAGTCTGCGCCTAACACGCGCTGCCGGTTTAGTCTTTCTCCGCAGAAGAAGACACCAGAGTTCGATTCTGGGGTATTTTACCCTAAAACCTAAGAAAGGATTAGTCGGCGCCTGACACCCGCCGCCGGTTAGTTCTTAACCGTTAAAAAGAACACCCGCCCACATATTCAACATTGTGGCAGGTTGTTATTAATAACGCCAAAATCCATGCCTTACACGCATGGGGAATTTCATCCTGAATCCTAAGAAAGGATATGCCGACGCCTAACACACGTCGCCGGTTTAGTCTTTAACCGTGGAAAAAGATACCAGAATCTGATTCTGGGGACCTTTATCCCGAAGCCTAAGTAGGGATAAGTCAACGTCTAATACACGTTGCTGGGTAGCCTATTCCCATAACAACGG
>BQKN01043686.1:0-12087 GCA_022839385.1 Asparagus kiusianus
CCCCCTCCAAAGTTTTTGAAAGTTCGCGGTTGACTGGGACGAATTTTTGAAATACTTTGGATCTTAACTCTGATTTAATCTTGGAGCTGTTGATTCCTTGTCACAAAGGATTGGTTCTCTGCACCCGCTTCAAAGGCATCTTGGTTGAAGAGATTTGACATGCAGGACCTGTGTGAGGATGAGCTTCAACGAGAAACCTTAGCGACGGTACAGACCACTCATGAGCAGAAGCTCTCAAACGTCATGTCACGGCTCACATCCATTCAGCTAATGGGCCCGACAACAGTCATAGGATTTTTGGCAAATCCTCAGCCATCAACGGATTTGATAAGCCTTTACCGACTACCGTTTGAGTCGGGCTAGCATGTGAATTGTCTAAGTCCGTTCCACATGTAACGTTGTGCTAAGAGAATGAACCCTCTTAGACTTGATGCTATGATTTTGAATACATAGACTTTGTTATTTTTACGGAAAAAGACTAACCGGTGACGCGTGTTAGACGTAGACTTATCTTTATTTAGGGATCGAGATAAAGTCCCCCATGCGCGAAAGGCATGGATTTTTGGTGCTACGATATTGAATACGTAGGCTTTGTTGCTGGTTTCTTCCTGTGTTACTTGAAACACTAAAAGAAAGTTGGAAGCGCCAGAGGTGTAATATTAACTTGGCATGAATTTTTACTTAGAGTGAAATTCAGAAATTTTCTTTATTATCACTAGGATAATTCCAGGAAATCTTTAATCCGTTGGGGATTTTATGATGAAAACTTGCTATTCTTGTTGAAAAAGAATTAACAAGTTCATTGGGGGGTTGACTATTAGAAGTGTGATGTTAACCTAACAGTATTTTATGGGCCTATCGTTCTATTAAAGAGAGTCGATAAGCTTATTTGGTCGTCAGAGGTGCGATGTTAACTTGACTGGTTTGTGGACCTATCGCTCTATTGAAGAGAATCGATAAGTTGATTGTGTCGTCAGAGGTATGATGTTAACTTGACGGGTTTGTGGACTTATCGCTTTATTGAGGAGAGTCGATAAGTTGATTTTGTCAGAGGTGTGATATTAACGTGACAGGAAGATGTTGCGATCAGGGCAACTTTGAGGACCTATCGCTCTATTGGAGAGAGTCGATATGTGGATTTTGTCAAAGGTGTGGGATTAACATGGTAAGAATTTATTGCGATCAGAGCAACTTTGTGGACTTATCATCCGTTTGAAGAGGATTGATAAGTGGATTTGTCAGAGGTGTTTGATATTAACGTGACAAGATTTGTGTTGCGATTGGAGCAACTTTGTGGACTTATCATCCTATTGAAGAGGATTGATAAGTTGATTTGTCAGAGGTGTGATGTTAACTTGACAGGAATTTATTACGATCGGAGCAACTTTGTGGACTTATCATCCTATTGAAGAAGATTGATAAGTGAATTTTGTCAGAGGTGTGATATTAACATGACAGGAAGATGTTACGACCAGGGCAACTTTGAGGACCTATCATCCTGTTGAAGAGGATTGATAAGTAGATTTTATCAGAGGTGTGATGTTAACTTGACAGAAATTTGTGGACC
Source organism: Asparagus kiusianus (assembly GCA_022839385.1). Taxonomy (NCBI): domain Eukaryota; kingdom Viridiplantae; phylum Streptophyta; class Magnoliopsida; order Asparagales; family Asparagaceae; genus Asparagus; species Asparagus kiusianus. Next base: position 1,568 of record BQKN01043686.1, read on the forward strand.
TATCGCTTTATTGAAGAGAGTCGATAAGTTAATTTGGTCAGAGGTGTAATATTAACGTGACAAGAAGGATATTGCGATCGGGGCAATTTTGAGGACTTATCGCTCTATTGAAGAGAGTCGATAAGTTAATTTGGTTGTCAGAGGTTTGGTATTAACGTGACAGGAATTTGTTGTGATCTGAGCAACTTTGAGGACTTATCATCCTATTGAAGAGGATTGATAAGTGGATTTGTCAGAGGTTTAATATTAACATGACATGATTTGTGTACTTGTGACTTTCACAAGATTTTGGGAATTAGCATCTCGCTGGGGAAACTTGCTAAGTGAGTTTATCATCAGAAACGATGAATTTTGATACTAAGATTTGAAGACTTAGTGTCTTGCTGGGGAAGATTGCGATTTGAGCAATTTTGAGAACCTATCATCCTATTGACAAGGATTGATAAGTTGATTGTCAGAGGTATATTGTTAACGTGATAAATTGGAGGTGATGCAAGATGCATTCATACTCTGTGAGGGTGATGATCGTCAGAAGTGTAATGTTAACTGGACGATGTGAAAGATTTGTTACTCTTAATCTAATGGATTCCAAGTAACCAACCCCCAGTCTTGATTAAGACTTAGCAGGAGAATAAGAAGAGATAGACAAGGCACATCGCCTAGTGAGGTACTATCCATGAAGAGGCACATCACCAGGTAGGCCATTATCTGATGAGTTTGACTATCAGAGGTAACGGTTAACTTGATAGTTTTTATGGACCCGCCATCCTACTTGAAGAGGATTGGCAAGAGAATTTGGAGGGAATGGACTATCAGAGGTAGATGTTAACGTGATAGTTTTGTGGACCTGCCATCCTATTGAAGAAGATTGGCAAGTTGATGGACTATCAGAGGTAACTGTTAACGTGATAGTTTTGTGGACCCGCCATCCTACTTGAAGAAGATTGGCAAGTTGATGGACTATCAGAGGTAATTGTTAACGTGATAGTTTTGTGGACCTGCCATCCTATTGAAGAGGATTGACAGGAGAGTTTGGAGGGAATGGACTATCAGAGGTGATCATTAACGTGATAGTTTTGGTGGACCTGCCATCCTACTGAAGAGGATTAGTTTTAGTGGCCGTAGTATCTTTCCCTTCTGACTGAGAAGATTGGGCTTGGTCCGATTACTCAGGAGAAGATTGCGCTTGGTCCGATTGCTCAGGCTGATCCTGCTTACTTTGTTCTTCAGCTTTGATCCTGGCAATAATCTTTTGAGCCTGTTCACCTTGAGAGATTAGTTGTCTCCAGGAACGGCATTCTGTAACCTTCATTTGTGCTAGAAGGTCGGTATGCAAGTTATGTCGACAGGTCTCTACTAAGGTAGACTGTATCATACCCGTCGGACATCGCAGAGCTATATTTCTAAACCTTTTGACGAAGGCTTTGACGGACTCCCTCTTCTTCTGCTTTGTGGCGAGAAGGGTATGGATGGATACTTCTGTATCCTCTTCAAAGAATCATGACAGGAAGAGTCTCTCTAGATCTGCCCACTTTTGGATACACCCCGCAGGCAATTTTCTGAACCATTCAAAGGCAACTCCCTTGAGGGTGCCAATGAACAATCGAACCAGTATGGCGTTGTTTGATACCACATTCCCAGTCTGTGACTTGAAATGATAGATATGTTGGTTCGGTGATCCCGTGCCGTTAAAAGTTTGTAACGTCAGGACTTCAAACTTTGGAGGATAAGGGGCTGCATCCCATTCGGTAGGATAGGGTCTGATAACTCCCTCGTCTTGGAGCTCACTTCTGTTGGCAATGATATTGAGGCGGGCTTCCAATTCTTCCATTTTGGTAGACTGGAGATTCTACTCGTTCTCCGTCTCTCTTCCTTCATCAGAGGAAGATTCCAGGTTATGGGCTTCTTGGTCAGAAGCCGTGTCATCAATCATTTTCCCTTCCCTTTGCCTGTGTGAGGTCGGGACGAAGATGTTCTTCCTCTCCGGGAGAATTCTTGCCTAGGTAGCGAATCTGTCTTCTGAGATTTGGCCTTGTTTGCGACGAGTTGAGTCAACAGGGCCAAGAGTTCATTGATGGCCTCCTGCTGAGATTTGAGCATGGCCTCTTGCTCATCAAGTCTCTTCGTGAGATCTTCATGGTTTCCCGTCATATAAGCGGAGCTCTCATGTTCAACAAAAGAGCTTGATGATTGGGACTCTACAATGGCTGAGTGTTCATCATCGGAATTGGTTCCTCTGGCTAACCTCCGATAGTTGACAGGGGGAATGGCTCATGTTCGCGTCCGAGTGCGTTGGTAGATTCCTTCAAACTCGTTTGTGATTTCTCTGACGGTTAGTGAACACCTTGTTTCAGAGTCATTGGAACTAGGACCTGAGGCTTTCCCTCTGCCGATCACATTGATAGTGACCCCAGGATATTTGGTCTCTGGAGACTTCTTGCTGTGAGAACGTCGTCGTTGGTTCGGCAAGGCAACATGCATTAATTGGTCGAACACCAATTGTTTGGCCACATATGAGCAGCAGTGACATCCTGAGAGGACCATAGGAATCAGTCGTTCACGTTGAAATGAAAGAATGACTTGTTGCATTGGTCTTTCTCCTGATATGAACATTCTCAAATCTGTTGTGAAGATTCGAGGAGAGTTACTCGTTGATCGCGAGGTTTGAATTGGAACCCCCAGTCCATAATTGGACAGGACTGGCTCTTGGTGAATATGGATCTGGTTGAGAGGCCTTGAATCCATGAACTTCATATATCCACCCCTCAATCTAGTCGCGCTACGCAGAGTATTCGGGGGTCTCGTTGCCCGGTCAGCGAGCCGGGGGTCCAGAGGGCGGCGCGCCCCTAGCCAGGGGGTCCGGGGGGGATGGAATACCCCCCGACGGGGTTCGGGGCAGTGCCCCAAAGCTCCACGGTATACACCAGGTTCTGTATTGAATTTCATTACCCGAACGCATGCTTGAGCTCCAGGTGTTGCTGGTGAAACGCAATCCTAAGGTTTGTTTTTTGGTTCTGAAACGCATGCCTGAGAGTTGCGTTCAGTTAATGGAACGTACTCCTGAAGACTGCGTTTTGATTGTACAATGCACCACTGAGGGCTGCATTTAGTCTTATTCACATAGAGCTTATGTTTGGGCTCATAGACGCGAGGCTTGCGTTCTGAAGCAGAAGCGCAGAGCACATGGTCGCGTTTAGGCTCACAAACACGAAGCTCGTGTTGACTTGAAGATCGGCATTCATAGAGATGTGCTCGTCGTAGGGATCTCCTCCTTCGTCGAGCGGTGTTCTTCTTAGCCTGCTTTAAGGCTTTGGCAGCAACAACTTCAACTCGGTGGACGAGTTTGGCCGAAGCTGAGCCCACTCCTTCGGAGGAGGGGCTGTTCAAGCAATCTAATCCAAAGGAGAGGACTTCCTTCGGCGATTCGGCAGAGATTAGAGCTTTAGACTTCTTGGAGATTGCGGACCTTGCGCATAGCCTTGGAACTAAGGGATCCGGAGGAGAGGGCTTCCTCGTACTTGGCTTGATCAAACTCTACCACGAGAGTTTCGACGATTATTCCAGTGAGATGAACATCGGATTGCGCCACCACTTCTTCGTCGGTGAAGCTCTTTCCCAGCGGAGTCGCCATCTTTAGTTTGGTGAAAAATTTGCAATAAGAAAATAATGAAAGAATTGTGTTTGATTTTATTCTCTCTAACTATTTAGAAAAAGAATATTTACAAATCTCTCAACTCTCGATTACAATTGGATTTCCTTAATACAAAAGAGAAGAGAATTGATCTGAATCCTCTCCTTTGTTTAAATCTGGGTTCTTCACGGTAGCGATGAGATGCCTCCCTCGAATGCTTGCGTCGAGTTTGCTTCTCGTTGACGATCTGAATGTCTTGATTCACTGGAACGATATCTCCTCCTCACGATTTGACGTTGTGGAGGACTTGCGTGGCAAGTTTGAAACTCTGGACGAGTTGATAACTCTGAATGAGTTGGAAACTCTTGAAAAAGAGTTGATTTGAACCGAGAATCGGTTCTCAAGCTAAGGCCGAAGGCTTCAAGGAATGCCCCAAAGGATGAATGCCGATCTCTCAATCTATGATGCTCCAAGATCTCCCCCTTTGCTGCCAAGTCCCAGATCCAAAAATGCCAGCCTCGAACTAAGCTGATCTCTTAGTTATTTATAGGGGATTAAGGAGTGTAACCACCTCCTTAATTCGCTCCTAAGTGGGGCTAATAGGATGTAACCGCCCCTTAAATCACTCCTGAGTGGAGTTATGATCCCCTCATATCGTGGGAAACGGTTTTGAAACCGTTCAGCTCGTGTTTGAACGAGTCAAACGCAAAACCCACGTTCTGGCATGAATTCTGCGTTCAAACGCAATATCTGGAAACTTGGACGCAGTGTCTGAAAGCTCGGACGCATCAGCTGGAAGCTGCGTTGGTAGTATGTTAGAAGCTGTGTTTGGCAGCGGATGAAAGCTGCGTTGGCAACTTTTGGAGCTGCGTTTATGGTCAAACATGAGCTGCGTTGGCAGCCGGATCTGAGCTGCGTTTTGCAGCTTTTGGAGCCGCGTTTGCGGCCGAACATGAGCTGCGTTAGCAGCCGGATCTGAGCTGCGTTTGTAGCTTTTGGAGCTGCGTTTGCGGCCGAATATGAGCTGCGTTGGCAGCCAAATATGAGCTGCATTTGCAGCTTTTGGAGCCGAACTTGAGTTGCATCAATGGCTAAAAAGCTGCGTCTTGATGCTGGTATGCGGGGAGGACTTCCGCGTCTTGATTTGAAGAGACCGTCGATTTGTAGTCTCTTTCTGTCTAAGCATTGCAAAGATCGTCATTTTGTAATCTTTGCTTTAACTCTTTGATATGTGAGAGTCGTCAGATTGTAACTCCCGATGTTGATTGTGAAGGCTGTTTGATTAGAGCTTCCATCAGTTGTCGTAAAGGTCGTCAGATTGTAACATTCAGCGATCTACGTGAAAGTCTTCAAATTATAGCCTTCTGGAAGTCGTCAAATTGTAACTTCCATCATCGGTGTTTGATGGGGAATCAGCTATCTATTATAATTTTTAGACAGCCTACAGACCCCCTCCAAAGTTTTTGAAAGTTCGCGGTTGACTGGGACGAATTTTTGAAATACTTTGGATCTTAACTCTGATTTAATCTTGGAGCTGTTGATTCCTTGTCACAAAGGATTGGTTCTCTGCACCCGCTTCAAAGGCATCTTGGTTGAAGAGATTTGACATGCAGGACCTGTGTGAGGATGAGCTTCAACGAGAAACCTTAGCGACGGTACAGACCACTCATGAGCAGAAGCTCTCAAACGTCATGTCACGGCTCACATCCATTCAGCTAATGGGCCCGACAACAGTCATAGGATTTTTGGCAAATCCTCAGCCATCAACGGATTTGATAAGCCTTTACCGACTACCGTTTGAGTCGGGCTAGCATGTGAATTGTCTAAGTCCGTTCCACATGTAACGTTGTGCTAAGAGAATGAACCCTCTTAGACTTGATGCTATGATTTTGAATACATAGACTTTGTTATTTTTACGGAAAAAGACTAACCGGTGACGCGTGTTAGACGTAGACTTATCTTTATTTAGGGATCGAGATAAAGTCCCCCATGCGCGAAAGGCATGGATTTTTGGTGCTACGATATTGAATACGTAGGCTTTGTTGCTGGTTTCTTCCTGTGTTACTTGAAACACTAAAAGAAAGTTGGAAGCGCCAGAGGTGTAATATTAACTTGGCATGAATTTTTACTTAGAGTGAAATTCAGAAATTTTCTTTATTATCACTAGGATAATTCCAGGAAATCTTTAATCCGTTGGGGATTTTATGATGAAAACTTGCTATTCTTGTTGAAAAAGAATTAACAAGTTCATTGGGGGGTTGACTATTAGAAGTGTGATGTTAACCTAACAGTATTTTATGGGCCTATCGTTCTATTAAAGAGAGTCGATAAGCTTATTTGGTCGTCAGAGGTGCGATGTTAACTTGACTGGTTTGTGGACCTATCGCTCTATTGAAGAGAATCGATAAGTTGATTGTGTCGTCAGAGGTATGATGTTAACTTGACGGGTTTGTGGACTTATCGCTTTATTGAGGAGAGTCGATAAGTTGATTTTGTCAGAGGTGTGATATTAACGTGACAGGAAGATGTTGCGATCAGGGCAACTTTGAGGACCTATCGCTCTATTGGAGAGAGTCGATATGTGGATTTTGTCAAAGGTGTGGGATTAACATGGTAAGAATTTATTGCGATCAGAGCAACTTTGTGGACTTATCATCCGTTTGAAGAGGATTGATAAGTGGATTTGTCAGAGGTGTTTGATATTAACGTGACAAGATTTGTGTTGCGATTGGAGCAACTTTGTGGACTTATCATCCTATTGAAGAGGATTGATAAGTTGATTTGTCAGAGGTGTGATGTTAACTTGACAGGAATTTATTACGATCGGAGCAACTTTGTGGACTTATCATCCTATTGAAGAAGATTGATAAGTGAATTTTGTCAGAGGTGTGATATTAACATGACAGGAAGATGTTACGACCAGGGCAACTTTGAGGACCTATCATCCTGTTGAAGAGGATTGATAAGTAGATTTTATCAGAGGTGTGATGTTAACTTGACAGAAATTTGTGGACCTATCGCTTTATTGAAGAGAGTCGATAAGTTAATTTGGTCAGAGGTGTAATATTAACGTGACAAGAAGGATATTGCGATCGGGGCAATTTTGAGGACTTATCGCTCTATTGAAGAGAGTCGATAAGTTAATTTGGTTGTCAGAGGTTTGGTATTAACGTGACAGGAATTTGTTGTGATCTGAGCAACTTTGAGGACTTATCATCCTATTGAAGAGGATTGATAAGTGGATTTGTCAGAGGTTTAATATTAACATGACATGATTTGTGTACTTGTGACTTTCACAAGATTTTGGGAATTAGCATCTCGCTGGGGAAACTTGCTAAGTGAGTTTATCATCAGAAACGATGAATTTTGATACTAAGATTTGAAGACTTAGTGTCTTGCTGGGGAAGATTGCGATTTGAGCAATTTTGAGAACCTATCATCCTATTGACAAGGATTGATAAGTTGATTGTCAGAGGTATATTGTTAACGTGATAAATTGGAGGTGATGCAAGATGCATTCATACTCTGTGAGGGTGATGATCGTCAGAAGTGTAATGTTAACTGGACGATGTGAAAGATTTGTTACTCTTAATCTAATGGATTCCAAGTAACCAACCCCCAGTCTTGATTAAGACTTAGCAGGAGAATAAGAAGAGATAGACAAGGCACATCGCCTAGTGAGGTACTATCCATGAAGAGGCACATCACCAGGTAGGCCATTATCTGATGAGTTTGACTATCAGAGGTAACGGTTAACTTGATAGTTTTTATGGACCCGCCATCCTACTTGAAGAGGATTGGCAAGAGAATTTGGAGGGAATGGACTATCAGAGGTAGATGTTAACGTGATAGTTTTGTGGACCTGCCATCCTATTGAAGAAGATTGGCAAGTTGATGGACTATCAGAGGTAACTGTTAACGTGATAGTTTTGTGGACCCGCCATCCTACTTGAAGAAGATTGGCAAGTTGATGGACTATCAGAGGTAATTGTTAACGTGATAGTTTTGTGGACCTGCCATCCTATTGAAGAGGATTGACAGGAGAGTTTGGAGGGAATGGACTATCAGAGGTGATCATTAACGTGATAGTTTTGGTGGACCTGCCATCCTACTGAAGAGGATTAGTTTTAGTGGCCGTAGTATCTTTCCCTTCTGACTGAGAAGATTGGGCTTGGTCCGATTACTCAGGAGAAGATTGCGCTTGGTCCGATTGCTCAGGCTGATCCTGCTTACTTTGTTCTTCAGCTTTGATCCTGGCAATAATCTTTTGAGCCTGTTCACCTTGAGAGATTAGTTGTCTCCAGGAACGGCATTCTGTAACCTTCATTTGTGCTAGAAGGTCGGTATGCAAGTTATGTCGACAGGTCTCTACTAAGGTAGACTGTATCATACCCGTCGGACATCGCAGAGCTATATTTCTAAACCTTTTGACGAAGGCTTTGACGGACTCCCTCTTCTTCTGCTTTGTGGCGAGAAGGGTATGGATGGATACTTCTGTATCCTCTTCAAAGAATCATGACAGGAAGAGTCTCTCTAGATCTGCCCACTTTTGGATACACCCCGCAGGCAATTTTCTGAACCATTCAAAGGCAACTCCCTTGAGGGTGCCAATGAACAATCGAACCAGTATGGCGTTGTTTGATACCACATTCCCAGTCTGTGACTTGAAATGATAGATATGTTGGTTCGGTGATCCCGTGCCGTTAAAAGTTTGTAACGTCAGGACTTCAAACTTTGGAGGATAAGGGGCTGCATCCCATTCGGTAGGATAGGGTCTGATAACTCCCTCGTCTTGGAGCTCACTTCTGTTGGCAATGATATTGAGGCGGGCTTCCAATTCTTCCATTTTGGTAGACTGGAGATTCTACTCGTTCTCCGTCTCTCTTCCTTCATCAGAGGAAGATTCCAGGTTATGGGCTTCTTGGTCAGAAGCCGTGTCATCAATCATTTTCCCTTCCCTTTGCCTGTGTGAGGTCGGGACGAAGATGTTCTTCCTCTCCGGGAGAATTCTTGCCTAGGTAGCGAATCTGTCTTCTGAGATTTGGCCTTGTTTGCGACGAGTTGAGTCAACAGGGCCAAGAGTTCATTGATGGCCTCCTGCTGAGATTTGAGCATGGCCTCTTGCTCATCAAGTCTCTTCGTGAGATCTTCATGGTTTCCCGTCATATAAGCGGAGCTCTCATGTTCAACAAAAGAGCTTGATGATTGGGACTCTACAATGGCTGAGTGTTCATCATCGGAATTGGTTCCTCTGGCTAACCTCCGATAGTTGACAGGGGGAATGGCTCATGTTCGCGTCCGAGTGCGTTGGTAGATTCCTTCAAACTCGTTTGTGATTTCTCTGACGGTTAGTGAACACCTTGTTTCAGAGTCATTGGAACTAGGACCTGAGGCTTTCCCTCTGCCGATCACATTGATAGTGACCCCAGGATATTTGGTCTCTGGAGACTTCTTGCTGTGAGAACGTCGTCGTTGGTTCGGCAAGGCAACATGCATTAATTGGTCGAACACCAATTGTTTGGCCACATATGAGCAGCAGTGACATCCTGAGAGGACCATAGGAATCAGTCGTTCACGTTGAAATGAAAGAATGACTTGTTGCATTGGTCTTTCTCCTGATATGAACATTCTCAAATCTGTTGTGAAGATTCGAGGAGAGTTACTCGTTGATCGCGAGGTTTGAATTGGAACCCCCAGTCCATAATTGGACAGGACTGGCTCTTGGTGAATATGGATCTGGTTGAGAGGCCTTGAATCCATGAACTTCATATATCCACCCCTCAATCTAGTCGCGCTACGCAGAGTATTCGGGGGTCTCGTTGCCCGGTCAGCGAGCCGGGGGTCCAGAGGGCGGCGCGCCCCTAGCCAGGGGGTCCGGGGGGGATGGAATACCCCCCGACGGGGTTCGGGGCAGTGCCCCAAAGCTCCACGGTATACACCAGGTTCTGTATTGAATTTCATTACCCGAACGCATGCTTGAGCTCCAGGTGTTGCTGGTGAAACGCAATCCTAAGGTTTGTTTTTTGGTTCTGAAACGCATGCCTGAGAGTTGCGTTCAGTTAATGGAACGTACTCCTGAAGACTGCGTTTTGATTGTACAATGCACCACTGAGGGCTGCATTTAGTCTTATTCACATAGAGCTTATGTTTGGGCTCATAGACGCGAGGCTTGCGTTCTGAAGCAGAAGCGCAGAGCACATGGTCGCGTTTAGGCTCACAAACACGAAGCTCGTGTTGACTTGAAGATCGGCATTCATAGAGATGTGCTCGTCGTAGGGATCTCCTCCTTCGTCGAGCGGTGTTCTTCTTAGCCTGCTTTAAGGCTTTGGCAGCAACAACTTCAACTCGGTGGACGAGTTTGGCCGAAGCTGAGCCCACTCCTTCGGAGGAGGGGCTGTTCAAGCAATCTAATCCAAAGGAGAGGACTTCCTTCGGCGATTCGGCAGAGATTAGAGCTTTAGACTTCTTGGAGATTGCGGACCTTGCGCATAGCCTTGGAACTAAGGGATCCGGAGGAGAGGGCTTCCTCGTACTTGGCTTGATCAAACTCTACCACGAGAGTTTCGACGATTATTCCAGTGAGATGAACATCGGATTGCGCCACCACTTCTTCGTCGGTGAAGCTCTTTCCCAGCGGAGTCGCCATCTTTAGTTTGGTGAAAAATTTGCAATAAGAAAATAATGAAAGAATTGTGTTTGATTTTATTCTCTCTAACTATTTAGAAAAAGAATATTTACAAATCTCTCAACTCTCGATTACAATTGGATTTCCTTAATACAAAAGAGAAGAGAATTGATCTGAATCCTCTCCTTTGTTTAAATCTGGGTTCTTCACGGTAGCGATGAGATGCCTCCCTCGAATGCTTGCGTCGAGTTTGCTTCTCGTTGA
>BQKN01043687.1:0-13414 GCA_022839385.1 Asparagus kiusianus
AAGGCTGTATGCCTTATTTCCTTACTCCGATATTTTGTATTTGAGACTTGTTGAGAACTCCAATTTAACTACTTCAGCCATTGACTATGTATTTCTGTATGTTGGATGATGAGATATCTATGTAGTTGTTATCATTTTATCAGTTATCACTTGTATTATCTTTTACTTGCATTTATACCTACACCTGTTGTTGACTCTACTAGAAAGATGTTAATTATGATGGTGAAACATGTTATTGCACGGTGTGGTGCATAACAAGTTTGACATTCTTGGTTTCACCTTGGACTACAGCCTTGTGTGAACCCAGGGGTATCACAGTTGATATCAGAGCTCTAGTTTCAGTATCCTTAGGATCATCCTGTGTCGAGTCGTGGAGCTAGGATAGAGTTTCTTAGGATTCATGTATAGAGTCCGAAAGGATTTCCTAGTATGAGTGAGGGTGATATATATGCGTATATCTCAAAATTTGAGAATTTTTTTTATGACAACTATTTTGTATAAATTTAAAGTATTTGCGTGAATACTATACGTTGTGAAAGATTTGTATTGTGATACATTAGTTATAGACATATATATTTTTGACTCATAAACTTTTATTTTTCTTATCATCAGAGAGAGAGAGATGACAGGACGTGGTAGACCTCGTACTCGGAGAGCTAAATAGGCAGAGTCAAAGCAGGCTCCACCTGAGCAGCAGTCAGCACAAACCGAGCCACGGCAGGCACCACCCGAGCAACAGCAGGCACCACCCGAGCCGTAGCAGGATCCTCAGTACTTGGTGGATATTATGGCTCCTCTCATTGCCAGGATGACAGCCATCGAGGAGTTGGTGACGACTCATATAGCACCACGGACACCACCATCATCGGTAGCTCAGTAGCAGGGGATACCCATCGTTCCTGTCAGAGAGAGATCCCCAGAGATCACGCCGGCAGTCATTCCTCTAGCGGTCCCAAATAGAGCCATAGAGCAGGAGGCTTGGCTCCGTATGGTAGAGAGGTACTAGAAGATAAGGGCACCAGAGTTCCAGGGGTCACCAGATCCTCTTACAGCCCATAAGTGGAAGGAGGATGTGAGCAATATAGTTGACATACTCAGTGTGGACTCAATTCAGAAGCAGATGTTGGCATCCTATAGTCTGAAGGGAGATGCTGGGAGATGGTACCGACTTCAGTTTACTCCAGAGCAGAGGATGACCCTCACATGAGAGGACTTCATATACTTCTTTGATAGGCAATACATTTCTTCTGCAGCACGGACTGGGAAGGAGCTTGAGTTGTCCCGGTTGACTCAAAGGGACATGACAATTGTAGATTTTAAGAGCAGGTTCATGGAGTTGCTACATTTCATGGGTATGTGGCAGACAAGAGAGCGTCAGGCTCAGATGTTCTTAGCAGGGCTTCGCCCTAATCTCCGTCGGTACCTCATCTCGAGGAGGTTCTATTCAGTTAGGGAGGTAGCTGAGGCCGCCACTTCACAGGAGATTGAGACTACTTTGTTCCAGAAGGATAAGGAAGGGAAGGCTAAGGCAGGACAGAGCGGGGACAAGGGCAAGAATAAGAGATCTTTTTCTGGATCTTAGCAGCAGCATCAGGGTCCTTATAAAAAGGGATCCCAACAGGATCAGAGGGTGTTTCAGCAGCGCAAGTTCTAGGGATCTTGTCATAACTATCGCAAGGTCGGGCATAAGGCATCGGAGTGCCGTAGTACACCAGCAAGAGCCCAGCAGGGCAAGGGTCCGAACCAGCAGCAGCAGCGACAACAAGGCAGAGGTCAGGGCCAGTAGAACAGACTTGAGGTACCACCAGTAGCTCAGAGGACCGAGGGACAGATCCGAGCAGTTCAGGAGGTTCCTCAAGGACAGATTATCCCATACTCTCCACCTCCATCAGTAGAGCAGACTTCAACCACAGGCAGAGTATATGCAGTGGTTCCCCATGATCATGAAGCTAGCGGAACCGTAGTGGAGGGTATGTTCCTTGTGAACTCTCTTCCCGCCCGTATTCTTTTCGATTCGGGAGCTTCACATTCCTTCATCTCTCATGCATTTATGACTAGACTCCAGCTCATAGCTCAGCTTCTAGACACCCCTTTATCAGTTTCCACCCCTTTAGGTGAGGTATCGCTTTTGGAGAGTGTTTGTAGGAGGTGTACCGTCAGTCTAGACGAGTCGGAGTTCATAGTTGATTTGATAGTATTGCATATGTTTGAGTTCGATATCATCCTTGGTATGGATTGGTTGTCTTCCTACCATATTAGTATTGACTGCTTTGCGAAGACAGTCAAGTTGCGAGTGTCCGATGGGTCCGAGATGATTGTAGCCACCTCTCAGGGTAACCGTTTTGCGGAGTCATTTATGGCGTACATCGAGGAGGTGATGCAACGGGATCAGGGTGTTGATTTATTAGAGACTAGAGTTGTCTCAGAGTATCAAAATATTTTTCAGGATATACCTGGATTACCTCCTGTGAGAGATGTTGAGTTCTGTATTGAGTTGCAGCCAGACACAGCCCCGATATCCCGCACACCCTATCGCATGGCACCGGCTGAGATGCGAGAGCTTCAGACCCAGTTGGACGAGTTGTTAGCTTAGGGTTTTATTCATCGGAGTCATTCTCCGTGGGGCGCACCAGTCCTCTTTGTGAAGAAGAAGGATGGTAGTATGAGATTGTGCATAGATTATAGAGAGTTGAATAAGATCACTATCCGGAACAGGTACCCATTACCTAGGATTGATGACTTGTTCGACTAGTTGTAGGGAACGCAGTACTTCTCGAAGATTGATATTCGCTCAGGCTATCATCAGTTACGGGTTCGGGAGATGAATGTTCCAAAGACCGCCTTTCTCATTTGATACAGATCTTTCGAGTTCTTGGTCATGCCATTTGGGTTGACCAACGCCCCTACGGTATTCATGGATTTGATGAACCGTATTTTTCATCCCTTCTTGGATCAGTTTGTGATCGTTTTTATTGATAATATAATAATCTACTCGAGATCAGAGGCAGAACACGAGAAGCATCTACGGATAGCTTTGAGGACTCTACAGGAGCATCAGTTATATGCCAAGTTCAGCAAGTATGAATTTTGGCTTTTAGAAGTCAGATTTTTCGGCCACATCATCAGTAGAGAGGGCATAGTAGTTGATCCAGCTAAGGTTTCAGCAGTTCTTGATTGGGAGCCGTCGAAGACAGTGACCGAGATTCGAAGCTTTTTGGGTCTAGCTGGCTACTATCGGAAGTTCATTCAGGACTTCTCAAAGATTTTGGCGCTGATTACATGCCTTACGAAGAAGGTGTACAGTTCATTTGGAGTGTGGAGTATCAGATGGCCTTTAATACATTGAAGGCTAAGTTGACTACATCACCGATTTTGACTATTCCGAGCAGCGACAGGACATTCGTCGTATATACAGATGCATCGTTGGCAGGCATGCAGACTCAGAGAGTAGTAGCTTATATCTCACGGCAGTTGAGGGTGCATGAGCAGAACTATCCCACTCACGACTTGGAGTTGGCAATAGTGGTATTTGCACTAAAGTCATGGAGACACTACCTATATGGAGTACAGTTTGAGTTATTCACAGACCACCAGAGTCTGAAGTATCTCTTTTCTCAGAAGGAACTCAACCAGATACAGAGGAGATGGATTGAGTTTATCAAGGACTACGAGTTCACGATTCAGTATCATCTGGGGAAGGCGAACGTTGTAGCAGATGCTTTGAGTAGGAAGCGTCGACATCGGGTTGCGGCTTTGAGGTGTTCATTGTTCAGAGATCTTCTTACTCTTAGCCAGTTTGATTTTAGACCCAAGATTGGAGGAACCAGTGTGTTTTTGGGAGATGTATCAGTGCAGCCATCTTGGAGTACCAGAGTTGTCAGAGCTCAGTTGGAAGACTCTTGGATTCAAATCCGAAAGGAGGAGATTTCCAAAGAACCTAAGATTGATTGGACCATTGGAGCAGATGGAGGTCTACGGATGAAGGGTAGATTGGTTATGCCAGCCAGTGCAGAGCTAAAGAGGGAGTTATTTGATGAGGCACACCGTACTCGGTACACAGTGCATCCAGGAACCACCAAGATGTACAAGGACTTGAAGAGACATTTCTGGTGGAACGGTATGCGTAGAGAGGTTGCAGACTATGTGGCTAGGTGTTTTACCTGTCAGCAGATGAAGGCAGAACATTAGAGACCGGCAGGGATACTACAGTCTTTACCTATTCCGGAGTGGAAGTGAGCAGATATTTCTATGGACTTTATTTTAGGGTTGCCAAAGTCGAAGAAGGGGAATGATCTTGTTTGGGTGATAGTGGACCGGTTGATGAAGTCAGCATATTTTATTCTAGTGAGGACCACTTATACAACCAAGACTTATGTGAGGATCTTTATTCGGAAGATAGTTCGACTTCACGAAGTTCCAGATACGATCATGTCGGATCGAGGATCGTTTTTTACTTCGCACTTTTGGAGGAGCTTCCAGGACTCTTTTGGCAGCAGGCTATCTTATAGCAGTGTATTCCACCCACAGACGGACGATCAGATGGAGAGGGTGAATCAAGTGTTGGAGGACATCTTGCGGGCATGTATCATTGACTTTCAAGGCAGCTGGGAGGATTATATTCCATTGATAGAGTTTGCTTATAACAATAGTTATCAAGCGACGATCGGTATGGCTCCCTTTAGATCATCGATATGTTGGGCAGAGCCAGATGATAGCTTGATGCTTAGGCCAGAGCTAGTGAGGCAGACTATTGAGAAGGTAGCATTGATTAGAGAGCGGATTCTAGCCGCTCAAAGTCGGCAGAAGAGCTATGCAGATAAGAGGCGAAGACCACTAGAGTTTCATATTGGGGATTTGGTTATGCTGAAGGTATCGCCTATGAAAGGCGTGCAGCGATTCGGGAGGCGAGGGAAGCTTGCACCGAGATATGTTGAACCCTTCCGGATTTTGGAGCGCGTTGGAGCTGTGTCATACAGACTAGATCTTCCAGCATCTATGTCTAGTGTACACAATGTATTCCATATTTTTATGCTCAAGAAGCACTTGCATGATGAAGAGCAACAGCGAGTGTTGGATGCACCGGAGATTGAGCTTCGGGATGATTTGACTACTATTGAGATCCCAATGTTTATACTTGCTAGAGAAGACAAGAGGCTCAGGAACAAGGTAATTCCATTGGTGAAAGTTCAATGGAACCGAAGTGGATTGGAGGAAGCTTCTTGGGAGCGCGAGGAGGACGTGCGACGCGACTACCCACATTTATTTGAGCAGGTAAATTAATTAAACTTATTTATGATGTGAATGCTTACTTGTGTTTTTATATATAACCTTCATGTTTATATTTACGCTAAAATGAGGATATTTTTGCTTAATTCTCAGTCTTTTCGAACACATGGTATATATATGAGGGCTTCCTTGTCTGGATTTTTCGCCCGATGTACTAGTTCCACCAGATTAGGGTCTAAGCGGGAATATTATCATTTTAGATTGTTAAGTATGAATATCCCTATATGCTCATCTTGAGATTCATACCCCGAGATGGGTATGTTTTTCAAATTTTGAGGACGAAATTCTTTTAAGAGGGGAAGAATGTAAAACTCCAAAATTTTTATAAGGAATAGGTGTGAATTATTAGTAATAAATAATTTCTTTGTGATAAATAATCATATATATATTAGATGAATGTGACCATCAGTGTTTGGGAACCCAAGTGTTTATATGTGAGAGAATTTAAGTGGTTTGAGCATCATGTAATAAATCAATCTGGGCAGGCATATTTCTTCTGAGCGGTCGACCGCAGTGGACACGCCGGTCGACCGCACATCAGCTCGCACTGAGGAAATTTTTTTTCCTGTTGTGTGGTTGACCGCACTAGGCGCGACAGTCAACCGCCCAACAGGCAGAGAGTTTTCTGGGTTCGGGTTTAAATGGGTTTCGGGTTGGGTTTGTGGGGTTAGTATAAATACTAATGAACCCAAGAGAGCCTCTTTTCATCTGAAATCAGTAACCCTAGCACCCCTATCTCCCCTCAAACCCTAGTTCTTACTTCTTGGTGATTTGGGAGGAGCTTTGAAGGGCTTTTCAGCGGATTTTTGGTGGATTCAGCGAGAGGGATTATCTTTCTTCAGATCTAGGGCTTTGTTCTCATCAGAGGCAAGTAACATCTCACCAAACTTCACCCCTTTTCGTTTTCATGCTTAAATTTAGGTTTTTAATCCGGTTTTAATGGGCCAAAAATCTTATTTTATGTAGATATGGTAGATCATTATGGATAAGATGTGAGAATCAAGTATTTCAAATTTTTAAAGCTTTTATTAATGAGATCTATATCTGAAAACGTTCTTAGCAAATTAAATCATGTTTATATTTGTTTGGAATCTTGATGATAGATTTTAAATGTTTAAAATTTGTAGTTTTCTGTTCTATGACTTTGTATAAATGTTAGGTTTACGTTAATATAGGAATCGTCGAGTTTGTTTGGGATTTGAAGTCGACAGAAACCCTAACTGGGACTCTGTCAGCTTCGCGGTCGACCGCAGTGGACGCGACGGTCGACCGCTCTGAGATATTTCTAGCAGAAAGTTTCTACTCTTTGAGAGGTCGACCGGCATGACCTCAGTAGTTGACTGCCGCTTAGTTTTGAGCACAGTGATTCTTGACGCTGTGATCGGTCAACCGGAGTGGCCTTTGCGGTTGACTGCCGCACAGTTTTGTGCGTGTTGGTTTTCTATTGATCTTTTCGCGTGTTCGAGAGATCACCTCGTTCATCTCCCACTAGTTTGTGATGTTCGTGACTTATCTACACATGGGGGTTGACTTGTGACATAATTTAGACCGCACCTTGAAACACGTGCAAGATTGAGATATGTTTATCTTTCCTCATGTACTAGTAATAAATACGCCTCTTCGTTCATAGTCCATGTGTTAAGCATACATTATTATTAATCCATGTGTTGGATACTTATCATCTCAGTCCATGTGTTGGACCTACATTTTACTCAGTCCATGTGTTGGACATGCATTACCTTTAGTCCATGTGTTGGACATTTTTGCTAAACCTTAAGCATGATACACATTTGGGTTTTTGAGCATAACATATTGATACAGTTAGACATCATAGCTACCTAGGCTGTGCATGAAACTTATTTAAACTGTGTAACTTTGACATAACTGTGTTTATTGGTAGGGATGAGATTGTTGTCTTTTTCTTATTGTTCATGTATTAGACTTCAGGTTTGGTACTTAGAGATTTTTAATTTGAGATACAAGGTATATACATGAGAGTTTTCTTATTTGGATTATTTCGTTCGACGTACCTATGCTCGTGTTGAAATTATCTAAGTACTAAAACCCCTTATTCTTTGGACAATTGATTATATATATGTTTTGTGATAACTGTATTTTCTTACACAACGAGTCCTCTCCCTTGGGGTTGGTTGTGATGTTGCTCGCTAGCGCTTTGACGCTCGTTGTCCCTCCCCCTTTCAGGTCACGCCTAGGAGCACAGAGAGTCGCATGTTGATGGCGACACACTTTAGTGTTCAGCTTTCCATTCTAGCTATGTATTATTTTGGGGCTTCACTGTAGTTGTTGTTAGACATTTGAGGACTATTTTCTAGATGTTGTGAAGGCTGTATGCCTTATTTCCTTACTCCGATATTTTGTATTTGAGACTTGTTGAGAACTCCAATTTAACTACTTCAGCCATTGACTATGTATTTCTGTATGTTGGATGATGAGATATCTATGTAGTTGTTATCATTTTATCAGTTATCACTTGTATTATCTTTTACTTGCATTTATACCTACACCTGTTGTTGACTCTACTAGAAAGATGTTAATTATGATGGTGAAACATGTTATTGCACGGTGTGGTGCATAACAAGTTTGACATTCTTGGTTTCACCTTGGACTACAGCCTTGTGTGAACCCAGGGGTATCACAGTTGATATCAGAGCTCTAGTTTCAGTATCCTTAGGATCATCCTGTGTCGAGTCGTGGAGCTAGGATAGAGTTTCTTAGGATTCATGTATAGAGTCCGAAAGGATTTCCTAGTATGAGTGAGGGTGATATATATGCGTATATCTCAAAATTTGAGAATTTTTTTTATGACAACTATTTTGTATAAATTTAAAGTATTTGCGTGAATACTATACGTTGTGAAAGATTTGTATTGTGATACATTAGTTATAGACATATATATTTTTGACTCATAAACTTTTATTTTTCTTATCATCAGAGAGAGAGAGATGACAGGACGTGGTAGACCTCGTACTCGGAGAGCTAAATAGGCAGAGTCAAAGCAGGCTCCACCTGAGCAGCAGTCAGCACAAACCGAGCCACGGCAGGCACCACCCGAGCAACAGCAGGCACCACCCGAGCCGTAGCAGGATCCTCAGTACTTGGTGGATATTATGGCTCCTCTCATTGCCAGGATGACAGCCATCGAGGAGTTGGTGACGACTCATATAGCACCACGGACACCACCATCATCGGTAGCTCAGTAGCAGGGGATACCCATCGTTCCTGTCAGAGAGAGATCCCCAGAGATCACGCCGGCAGTCATTCCTCTAGCGGTCCCAAATAGAGCCATAGAGCAGGAGGCTTGGCTCCGTATGGTAGAGAGGTACTAGAAGATAAGGGCACCAGAGTTCCAGGGGTCACCAGATCCTCTTACAGCCCATAAGTGGAAGGAGGATGTGAGCAATATAGTTGACATACTCAGTGTGGACTCAATTCAGAAGCAGATGTTGGCATCCTATAGTCTGAAGGGAGATGCTGGGAGATGGTACCGACTTCAGTTTACTCCAGAGCAGAGGATGACCCTCACATGAGAGGACTTCATATACTTCTTTGATAGGCAATACATTTCTTCTGCAGCACGGACTGGGAAGGAGCTTGAGTTGTCCCGGTTGACTCAAAGGGACATGACAATTGTAGATTTTAAGAGCAGGTTCATGGAGTTGCTACATTTCATGGGTATGTGGCAGACAAGAGAGCGTCAGGCTCAGATGTTCTTAGCAGGGCTTCGCCCTAATCTCCGTCGGTACCTCATCTCGAGGAGGTTCTATTCAGTTAGGGAGGTAGCTGAGGCCGCCACTTCACAGGAGATTGAGACTACTTTGTTCCAGAAGGATAAGGAAGGGAAGGCTAAGGCAGGACAGAGCGGGGACAAGGGCAAGAATAAGAGATCTTTTTCTGGATCTTAGCAGCAGCATCAGGGTCCTTATAAAAAGGGATCCCAACAGGATCAGAGGGTGTTTCAGCAGCGCAAGTTCTAGGGATCTTGTCATAACTATCGCAAGGTCGGGCATAAGGCATCGGAGTGCCGTAGTACACCAGCAAGAGCCCAGCAGGGCAAGGGTCCGAACCAGCAGCAGCAGCGACAACAAGGCAGAGGTCAGGGCCAGTAGAACAGACTTGAGGTACCACCAGTAGCTCAGAGGACCGAGGGACAGATCCGAGCAGTTCAGGAGGTTCCTCAAGGACAGATTATCCCATACTCTCCACCTCCATCAGTAGAGCAGACTTCAACCACAGGCAGAGTATATGCAGTGGTTCCCCATGATCATGAAGCTAGCGGAACCGTAGTGGAGGGTATGTTCCTTGTGAACTCTCTTCCCGCCCGTATTCTTTTCGATTCGGGAGCTTCACATTCCTTCATCTCTCATGCATTTATGACTAGACTCCAGCTCATAGCTCAGCTTCTAGACACCCCTTTATCAGTTTCCACCCCTTTAGGTGAGGTATCGCTTTTGGAGAGTGTTTGTAGGAGGTGTACCGTCAGTCTAGACGAGTCGGAGTTCATAGTTGATTTGATAGTATTGCATATGTTTGAGTTCGATATCATCCTTGGTATGGATTGGTTGTCTTCCTACCATATTAGTATTGACTGCTTTGCGAAGACAGTCAAGTTGCGAGTGTCCGATGGGTCCGAGATGATTGTAGCCACCTCTCAGGGTAACCGTTTTGCGGAGTCATTTATGGCGTACATCGAGGAGGTGATGCAACGGGATCAGGGTGTTGATTTATTAGAGACTAGAGTTGTCTCAGAGTATCAAAATATTTTTCAGGATATACCTGGATTACCTCCTGTGAGAGATGTTGAGTTCTGTATTGAGTTGCAGCCAGACACAGCCCCGATATCCCGCACACCCTATCGCATGGCACCGGCTGAGATGCGAGAGCTTCAGACCCAGTTGGACGAGTTGTTAGCTTAGGGTTTTATTCATCGGAGTCATTCTCCGTGGGGCGCACCAGTCCTCTTTGTGAAGAAGAAGGATGGTAGTATGAGATTGTGCATAGATTATAGAGAGTTGAATAAGATCACTATCCGGAACAGGTACCCATTACCTAGGATTGATGACTTGTTCGACTAGTTGTAGGGAACGCAGTACTTCTCGAAGATTGATATTCGCTCAGGCTATCATCAGTTACGGGTTCGGGAGATGAATGTTCCAAAGACCGCCTTTCTCATTTGATACAGATCTTTCGAGTTCTTGGTCATGCCATTTGGGTTGACCAACGCCCCTACGGTATTCATGGATTTGATGAACCGTATTTTTCATCCCTTCTTGGATCAGTTTGTGATCGTTTTTATTGATAATATAATAATCTACTCGAGATCAGAGGCAGAACACGAGAAGCATCTACGGATAGCTTTGAGGACTCTACAGGAGCATCAGTTATATGCCAAGTTCAGCAAGTATGAATTTTGGCTTTTAGAAGTCAGATTTTTCGGCCACATCATCAGTAGAGAGGGCATAGTAGTTGATCCAGCTAAGGTTTCAGCAGTTCTTGATTGGGAGCCGTCGAAGACAGTGACCGAGATTCGAAGCTTTTTGGGTCTAGCTGGCTACTATCGGAAGTTCATTCAGGACTTCTCAAAGATTTTGGCGCTGATTACATGCCTTACGAAGAAGGTGTACAGTTCATTTGGAGTGTGGAGTATCAGATGGCCTTTAATACATTGAAGGCTAAGTTGACTACATCACCGATTTTGACTATTCCGAGCAGCGACAGGACATTCGTCGTATATACAGATGCATCGTTGGCAGGCATGCAGACTCAGAGAGTAGTAGCTTATATCTCACGGCAGTTGAGGGTGCATGAGCAGAACTATCCCACTCACGACTTGGAGTTGGCAATAGTGGTATTTGCACTAAAGTCATGGAGACACTACCTATATGGAGTACAGTTTGAGTTATTCACAGACCACCAGAGTCTGAAGTATCTCTTTTCTCAGAAGGAACTCAACCAGATACAGAGGAGATGGATTGAGTTTATCAAGGACTACGAGTTCACGATTCAGTATCATCTGGGGAAGGCGAACGTTGTAGCAGATGCTTTGAGTAGGAAGCGTCGACATCGGGTTGCGGCTTTGAGGTGTTCATTGTTCAGAGATCTTCTTACTCTTAGCCAGTTTGATTTTAGACCCAAGATTGGAGGAACCAGTGTGTTTTTGGGAGATGTATCAGTGCAGCCATCTTGGAGTACCAGAGTTGTCAGAGCTCAGTTGGAAGACTCTTGGATTCAAATCCGAAAGGAGGAGATTTCCAAAGAACCTAAGATTGATTGGACCATTGGAGCAGATGGAGGTCTACGGATGAAGGGTAGATTGGTTATGCCAGCCAGTGCAGAGCTAAAGAGGGAGTTATTTGATGAGGCACACCGTACTCGGTACACAGTGCATCCAGGAACCACCAAGATGTACAAGGACTTGAAGAGACATTTCTGGTGGAACGGTATGCGTAGAGAGGTTGCAGACTATGTGGCTAGGTGTTTTACCTGTCAGCAGATGAAGGCAGAACATTAGAGACCGGCAGGGATACTACAGTCTTTACCTATTCCGGAGTGGAAGTGAGCAGATATTTCTATGGACTTTATTTTAGGGTTGCCAAAGTCGAAGAAGGGGAATGATCTTGTTTGGGTGATAGTGGACCGGTTGATGAAGTCAGCATATTTTATTCTAGTGAGGACCACTTATACAACCAAGACTTATGTGAGGATCTTTATTCGGAAGATAGTTCGACTTCACGAAGTTCCAGATACGATCATGTCGGATCGAGGATCGTTTTTTACTTCGCACTTTTGGAGGAGCTTCCAGGACTCTTTTGGCAGCAGGCTATCTTATAGCAGTGTATTCCACCCACAGACGGACGATCAGATGGAGAGGGTGAATCAAGTGTTGGAGGACATCTTGCGGGCATGTATCATTGACTTTCAAGGCAGCTGGGAGGATTATATTCCATTGATAGAGTTTGCTTATAACAATAGTTATCAAGCGACGATCGGTATGGCTCCCTTTAGATCATCGATATGTTGGGCAGAGCCAGATGATAGCTTGATGCTTAGGCCAGAGCTAGTGAGGCAGACTATTGAGAAGGTAGCATTGATTAGAGAGCGGATTCTAGCCGCTCAAAGTCGGCAGAAGAGCTATGCAGATAAGAGGCGAAGACCACTAGAGTTTCATATTGGGGATTTGGTTATGCTGAAGGTATCGCCTATGAAAGGCGTGCAGCGATTCGGGAGGCGAGGGAAGCTTGCACCGAGATATGTTGAACCCTTCCGGATTTTGGAGCGCGTTGGAGCTGTGTCATACAGACTAGATCTTCCAGCATCTATGTCTAGTGTACACAATGTATTCCATATTTTTATGCTCAAGAAGCACTTGCATGATGAAGAGCAACAGCGAGTGTTGGATGCACCGGAGATTGAGCTTCGGGATGATTTGACTACTATTGAGATCCCAATGTTTATACTTGCTAGAGAAGACAAGAGGCTCAGGAACAAGGTAATTCCATTGGTGAAAGTTCAATGGAACCGAAGTGGATTGGAGGAAGCTTCTTGGGAGCGCGAGGAGGACGTGCGACGCGACTACCCACATTTATTTGAGCAGGTAAATTAATTAAACTTATTTATGATGTGAATGCTTACTTGTGTTTTTATATATAACCTTCATGTTTATATTTACGCTAAAATGAGGATATTTTTGCTTAATTCTCAGTCTTTTCGAACACATGGTATATATATGAGGGCTTCCTTGTCTGGATTTTTCGCCCGATGTACTAGTTCCACCAGATTAGGGTCTAAGCGGGAATATTATCATTTTAGATTGTTAAGTATGAATATCCCTATATGCTCATCTTGAGATTCATACCCCGAGATGGGTATGTTTTTCAAATTTTGAGGACGAAATTCTTTTAAGAGGGGAAGAATGTAAAACTCCAAAATTTTTATAAGGAATAGGTGTGAATTATTAGTAATAAATAATTTCTTTGTGATAAATAATCATATATATATTAGATGAATGTGACCATCAGTGTTTGGGAACCCAAGTGTTTATATGTGAGAGAATTTAAGTGGTTTGAGCATCATGTAATAAATCAATCTGGGCAGGCATATTTCTTCTGAG